>JAEUWN010000080.1:0-15588 GCA_018524465.1 Podaxis pistillaris
ACTTTGGAGTGAATACCCATCGATTTCCAATTGCTTTTCTTCCTTTTGGAAGTTCAACTAGTTCATAGACTTGTCATTTTTGTAACACATCTATTTCTTCAAGGCAAGCTTTGTACCACTTATTGCGAATCTCTTTAGGGAGTTTTGCGAGATCCTTGAATACTTTAGGGGTATATGATGTGTCAATTTTATTCACAAAAAGAAAATCAACAAACTGTACTCCTTCTTTGCATAACCTATTCACATGATTAACCATTATTAGTTTCATTGATGTGGAGGTTTGCGAAGAATCAAATGTACAATTTTCATCAGGTGGCATTTCATTTTCAACATCTGGAAGTGCTATGGGGCTTCTTTGGCAGATGTGTTTTAGTAATGGTTCTCCTTTTGGAGGTATCCATTTAAAGCTGCAATAATTGGTTAGCACTTTTACAGGGTGTTGATCTCCATATATGTTATCAGGTTTTTTAGGAACCCGTTGTTCCCTTTGGGGACGTTGATTAGAAGGTTGTTGCCATTGTTGCATCCATGGCAGTGATGTGGCTTGATGCTTCTGAGATGGTCTTGTGGGACTAAATCTCATAGGTGTCATTCTGGGACTTTGTTGTCTTGGTATAGCCTTATCCTTTTGATGGGATTCAGCACCAGATGTTCCAGGTATTGGGTCTGATGATTCCCTTACAGGAGGATCATCGCCACATTCTTCAAACTCTTCTAATCTTGGAGACTGAGGAACAGGAGGGGAGTCTGTAAATGGACAATCATCTCCTCTTTCTTCAAAGTCTTCCAATAATGGAGATGGATCTCGATCATCATTTGGATCAGTACTTGGCACAGGTGAATGTCTTTCTAGATCAGGGTAATCTTTAGGATCAGCGTACTCTATATCAGAATCGTGATCTGTTCTATCATCATCCTTGTCATGTGGTGGAGTTTGATTCCAATGTCTTGGATCAGGTGATGATGGTGATGTAGAACGAGACAAAGGAGGTTCTAGGGCAGAGGGTTGCTCTGGAATTAGACTTTGTTGATTATCCTGTCTAGGATAGATGACTACTTCGCTAGGGGGTGTAGGAGTTCTTGAAAAAGAACTCTTACTACTTCCTCTTTCTCAATGTTTCTTTTCAGAACATTTCAGGAAGAATGATTCATCAAATATGGCAGTGGGTGAAATGTATATCACATTGCCTTGTAAATGACACATGAATAAGTAATTCTTCTGATCCAAAGAATATCCCAGGAATATCATTAATTCTGATTTAGGAGATAGTTTATCTTTTTGGATCTCTTTGGGTAAAAATGTGTAAGCGCCACATTCAAAGGTTCTGAATTTAGAGACATTGGGCTTTTCACCCATTAAAACTTCTTGAGGGGTTCTCCAATTCAATCGTGACATGGGAGTGCAATTGTAAAGATAACACACAGTGTCTATTGCAAATTCCCACCAACTGTTGGGTATACAAGCATGATGCTGCATGGCTTCTGCTTTATCCATTAAAGTTTGGTTGAGGCATTCTGCTCTACCATTCTGTTGGTGAGCATGTGGAGCACTTGTTACATGGATAATCCCTTGAGAGCGAAGAAGGTTTTGTAAACTTTCTTGGATGTATTCTCCTCCTTGATCAGTATGTAAGAACTTCACAGAACTGCTGACATGTTTGCCAACAAGGGTCAAGAAGTTCTTCATAAGTGTGGGAGCCTCAGATTTTTTACAAAGTAAATGAATCCAAGCATTTGAGGAGAAGTCATCTAATATGGTCATTACCTATTTATATTTTCAGTAACTGACTACAGGCATTTCTAAAAGATCCAAATGGATTCTTTCTAGAGGCCTTGTCACTCTCTCAAAGTTTACATTGAAGCTTTTCTGATGCATTTTTCCCATAGCGCAACCTTCACATGGTTTCAAGCTATTTTTAGGGATGTCTACATGAGGAAAGCCAATCATATTTTTCTCAAAATGTTTGAGGATACAATCTGATGGGTGTCCCATTTGATTGTGAATGATGTTATAACCTGGGTCGAAATTAGTTGCAAAAGCATGCATGTCATATGGATGCTTAATGATCTTACTCTTCACATAGTGTAGAGTATTAGAACGATCAATCATTGGTTTAGCAACTAATATGGGTCGTCCCATATCATCATTGATGTGTGAGCAATCATCAGTTGTTTCTATTTTAGCTCCAGCCTTGGTGAGCTGTCCAACTGATAACAATCAATCTCTGCTACCTTTAAGGTAATGTACTGGATATAGATAAGAATGATTTAATATCCGAGTACTGTTATCTGTATTAATTACAGTTTCTATTAACACTGTTCCGTGACCCAGTGCAAACATTGGTTCACCAGCAGTAAAGACTTGTATTGGTTCAGGGTAATATTGGAAGTCAATGAAGTCCTCCAAATAAGGCATATAATGCCCTGATGCTCCTGAATCCAAAAGCCATATTGCATTATATTCATCCATTCTTATTGGTTCATCTAAGTGTTCAGAGATTACTTTTGAATGAGGGTAAGGAGGTTCATGCACTGAATGAATTACATTAAAATGAGATGTGCTTGTACACATTGCAACAAATTCAGTACATGATGCATTGCTAATAGTGTCCGAATTTATGAGCCACCTAGTAATCTGCTCCTGTAGCAGTAGGTGCTCATCTCCTCTTCCTCCTTCTGCCTTGCTTCAGCAGCCTTCTAACCCCCTCAACGTTTGGCCCTGTCCCTGTGCTTCTTGCCAGGTTTGGCCTTCTTCCCTGAGGAAGGCATTGTGACTGGTCTGAGAACAGAGAAGATCATCAGCACTTGATGAAATATGAGAATGGAGAATTATGTACCCCATCAACTTCTTCTTCTCAAAGTCACTGCTGTAATCTGTGTTGTCACTGGCATCGAAGTCCACATCAGAGAGATGATGTGGGCCATTGACAAGTGGTGGGTGATCTTTGACATCACTCCTGAATAGATCAATCTCATCATTGGGATGAGATGCTCCAGGGAGTTTGGGAGAAGAAGGCAGTGCAGGCAGAACATTGACCAATGAGGTCGAAGGTGCCATTGCCTCATCCCATTCATGTTCTGTTAATCCAAATGAGTAGAGGTATTCCCACTCAGAAGAGTCAGTGGGATAACCTTCAGGGTTCTTGTTGATCATGACAAGGGCTTCTTGTAGTGCCCTAGAACTCTGCACTCTCTGTTGTGTAACAAGGAAATGTATTAGTCTTAGTCAACCAATTGGATTAACACATACATTTTCTGCAACATCGCAAGTATCCTTAATGATACCAAAATGAATTAATTAGTTCATAAGATCTTGGTAAAAGCAACTCACGTGTGGGATTGAGGTTTCCCCCTCAGCCCTGGCTTTGCCTTTCTTGAAGCGAAGAGCCTTGGCCTTCCTCTGCTTCTCTTCATGTTTATGAAGAGCTTCTTTGACAATGTCATACAGCTTCTCAGGATGCTGCATGGATGGAGTGGTCTTCTTAGGGTTGTTAATCCATTTCCCCATTCAGACATGTCAAGCACAATTGCTTACCTCAACAGGATGACCAGGGGGAAGAAGACCAGACTGTCCCAGAAGTGGAGGGAAGTCTTTGTCCAAGGAGCACACTTTCTTGCTTGCATCTTCTAGTGACATGAGGAGTAAGGTTTCCTCAATCAGTTCCTGGACGCTTCGCCTTGTAGGAAGACAACGAAGCTTACAGGCACAATTAATGTCATGGTAGTATTGGGTGCAAACCTTCTGTTCCTCGCAAAGCACATCCAATGACTTAGTTGCAGTGTCAGACCACTGACACTTCATTGCCTTGAGGGTTTCCTGCACTTCCTGTGCAAGATCAATGATCTCCTGCTCAAGGATGGCAGTAAAACAGAGGTTACTTGCCTCTATTTTTAACTCCTCAGACTTATGCTTCTCCTGGATTGCAGAAGAGTAAGTAGGGACGATGGGAATGGGGTTCCGAGAATGCACCCATCAAGAAAGTGAGGGAAGCAGGGGACGATCCTATGGGACTGAAGCAGCAAGACATTGCTGGACCAGAGCCTGAGGTGGAACAGCTGAAGTGACTGGTGGTGGCCTCTGGATCCAATCTAAGAGGTCAAAAGGGTGCATGTTGGGACCAGTATAAGGTCTACCAGCACCAGCAGAGATGTGGGGAGTGTCTTGAGCTGCTAGTTGGGCAGGTGTAGCAAAACCCGCCATAGAGTCAGCTGGTTTAGCTGTTGCAGAGGGGGACTTCTTCTTCTTGGGAGCCCTCTTCTTCTTCGGCTTGACAGTCTGCCATTGACCAGGCTGACTGCCTTGTTGTCCTTGAGGCTTGGGACTGTTGGAGGTTTTATCCCAGCCAACAGGCTGAGGGATAAATCGACTCCAAGGTGGGCCAGGACAAGACTTGTTCCAGGTGGAGGGACTGCCTTGGTCATTTGGGAGCTTAGCTTTAGATGCAGTAGCAGTAGCATTGGCTTGGTGAGTGGACATTTTGTTGTGGCCACTCTTCTGTGCCCATTCTGCATTTGAAGCTTCAGCAACCACTTGCCATGTTAGGCCAGCAATGGTCATCTTGTTGGTCAACAATGATTGTCAGACTGAGTCCCATTCATCTGGAATAGCTGAAAGAAGAACCATAGCTCTGAGTACTTCAGGTATAGCTGCCATAGCTTCTTCTACCTGAGTGAAGAGAGTTGCCATTTCAGCAATATCAATGGCAATATCATGTTTGCCAGTGATTCTCTTCTTCAGAGCTCAACTAAACAGTCCGTATACATGTGCTGGACCAAGTGTTCCAAATTGGGTTTGCAAATGGTCCCATAACTGTTCAGGATCTGTTTTGCCGTGAAGCAGCAATGAGTCCAGCAAGGTATTCTCGATCACAGAGATGGCTTGCACCTTCATCTGATTCTGTCGAGCCATTTCAGCTGCGTCATTTGCTCCAGGTGCTGTCACAGTTCCTTCAGTCAGGGTCCAGCCCAACTCAGTGGAACCTGTAATGCTAATCAAGGAAAGAGCTCCTTGAAGATGGTGAGCCCAGAACTTATAGTTAGAGGGACCCTCAAGTTTAGGAAGGGTAGAAGTAGTGATAGCTGATGCCATTTCTGATGTATCAAAGAAGTTGGCAGATAAGTGTTTGACTAAAAGCCAATAATATGGGGTATCAGTATAATGCAATAATACAGATAACAATCAGGTAGATATCACAGGACATCTTTATCTCAATCCTAAATTAATAGGAGAGAATCCTCGAAAGGAGAGTCTCAGGGCCCATAACCTGATGAGAAGGGAACAAAGGTTGCTGCTACACAAGCATAGTGTCAGTGGAGAGTAAACCAGTTACTCACAATCCGAGAAGATATAATTGGGAAATGGTAACAGAAGATCTTCGAGTTGACCAGAGAAAGGGATACTGTATTGATGATAGTGAGGAATGGTTGAGAGAAGCTTAGTAGTCGAGTAGATGAGGAATATAAAACTCCAGTGAAGAAAGTATGCTACTACAAATGAGTTTAAATACTGTAGAGAGTAGCTACACTGGGCAAAGGGTATGATACATGCATGAGTAAGAAACATAAGGCATACATGTGTATAACATGAAGGAATTGCATGTAAAGTTCAATAATAGAAGAAACATGACTCTACTGTATGCTACAGGAGTCATTAGAAGCATAGAACATTTCTACCAGTCATAATCCATGAGGATATGAGTAATACTACCACAAGCCATATGTCTACGCAAGTGTTATGTATCTAATAATAGAAACATATCATAGCACAAAGCTATGGGGGATTCCAAAAATATATTTGCTCTGTCAATGCAGAGTGCATACATTGAGGATTCAGCACGTTCTGCTGATGGCAAGTATATGCATAAGCATAATGCTGATTAATTCCTCAACAGTATGAGTGAAACAAATAAACTGAAAGTCTACTTTATTCTAAAACACCCCCTTAGACTGGAGGTTGACATAGACCAAGTTTAAAGCATATGTAGTTAAAGAAGTGTTCTTTATTGAGTTTGGTGAAGATATCAGCTATCAGATGTTCAGCAGGCAAATGAAGGACAAGAAAGGTTCCATCATTAGCATGTTTATGAAGGAAATGATGTTTGATATCAATATGTTTTGTGTAGAGGTAAGTATGTTTGCCTTTAGAGAGATCAGTAGAGCTAGTGCAATTAAGGAAAATATTGACAGAGAGAGACTGGAAAATTGGGTTTATGGAGTTGAATGAGCCATAGACTATATTTTACAGTAAATGCTCTGGCTATGTACTCTTGTTCAGTGAAGGAGTTACCAACTGAAGTGTAATGCTTACATATTTATACTTATTTGACAATGCCTCATTACAAGGGTTCCTCTTTGCCAAGTAGCTTCTAAGCTAGGGACTATTCTTGTAGTAAGGTGAGAAAGTTGACTTTGTCCTATATGGGTTTGAGAGGGCTTTGTTCTACTGATTGAATATCAGCAGTTTAACCTTGAATGACTATTCACATTGTCTCTAAGCTGCAAATTTGTAAAGATTGCAAACACTATAGGATTGACATTGAAGAGAAGACACTAAAGGAGAGTGACTTCAAGGGTGAGGAGAATGCAATGTAATACACAAAGTAATAGTAATGGTAAGATTAGACTTGCTATCCTACACAGTTCAATTGAGTACATATAGAAGTCTAGTAATCTACTAAAGGAGGTAGATCAAAGTATGCATAGAAGTAAGTAATAAGCATCAGGTATATTTGCTACATAGAAGGCATAACTGTACATAACACTAGAAGTCCATATAAGCATAGAACAAACAGTTTGCATAAGAAATGCTACATAAGTGTAACAAATCAGTAAGAGCCAAATACCATCCAAGTCTAATCAACATATAGTAAAATTCCAATTTACAAGTTATCATTGCAGGGAAAGTACACACTGTGAAACCTTGATACTTCATCCATTCTTTCACATAATTCCCAATCCATCAATTGCCTAAGCTTGATTGTTTCCTGCCAAAGGCTGTACAGCATTCTTTGCATATGTTCTATTTCATCTTCCTTGGGTAACTCAAACTCCTCAGCTATCTCAGTGTCTATAATGTTCATAACATGATCTCCTTCATAGGATTGAATGCCCTCACTTGATTCAGTGACTGCTGGTAGTGTTGTCATCATTGAAGGAATATTCATAGTGTCCCTTGATAGGGAGGTCCATTGTGTCTTGGATGGCATGTTCAATAGACCTTGCAGTTCTTTGTCAATTATAGCATTGTTGTGGGGTGATGGCTCTAGGAATGATGGAGTGATTGAGCAAGAACCTGGAGTGTTGTTTAGTAGTGTTGCTATATAGCTTGTCAGAGATTCTAGGTCCTTGGACATTATCCTGTATTGTGAGCCCCATGTGAAGGATAGTGTATGTTTGCTGGCAATGCAAACAAATAGCTAGAGTATAGTTTGTATTGAGTTAATTTGGAGTGGTGGAGGAAGAAGGAATGGGGACACTTCTGGGTTGAGATACTCTAGGTCAATTGTTGCTGATAATACTAGTTCTTCTGCTATCCCATTGTCTGGATGACTACTCATACTGCTCAGCAAATCTGGCATCAGCAAGTTGAGCTCTGTCTGTGAGGATGTGAGTGTAGTGATATCTGGGAGTCTCTCATAGTGGGTTGAGGAGGCAGTATTTCTAGTAGTGTCTAGAGGCATAAATGCAGCAGAAGGGGCAGAAGTATTGTTTACATTGATCTGCCCTATGACCCATGTGGTAATGTTGATAGCAGATGGAGTGCTGGTCTGATGGAGTAAGAATGGGGGCATCAAATTCAGGAATTGTGTAATCAGCTCCAGTTCTTCTTTCAAGAGTGCATTGATCTACATTAGGAAGTTGTTCAGATATTGCAGCAGTTCCTTTGTCCTGTCAGAAAGATAGGTTTTGTTATGACCTTTGTGTTAACTCAGGTTGCAACTTAGGCAAAGACTTGAGGATGAGCAAAGGGAAAAGAACTAGTTGGTAAAGCATAAGGAGTACAGGTGCTCTACCTAGGGTTTATATGCCATAAGGAGGGGAAGCTAAGAATAGATGAAACAGGAGGATGAGTCAGTGGGTGACTAAGGTGAAGAGTAACAAGGGGCTGAAACACAGGATGAAATGGTGTGCTGAGTAACTATGCTTCTAAATATAGCTGAGACTGTAACATCACCCTCCTCCTAAAGTGTTATGACCACATGAAACTACTGCAAGTGTCCTTGTAAGTTATAGCATATTGGGAAAGTGAAACATGCTAGGAAATTCTGACCCTCTTCAAAGGTTGGTGGGCCTTGTAGTCAATGAATGATCTTGTGAGTGATGTCCCTCTTGTTGGGACCAATGAAGAATTGGTTGGTGGTCTTCTTCCAGGCAATGAAGAATGGAGTGTGATCAGGTCCTTCTCTATACATGGGGATCATGGTGCCTCTGTAGGTGGTACCTGTGTTGCTGTGGTCCTTGATTAAGACCTGGAGTATTTTCTTCCAGTATTCTTCATCTTTCTCACCATCTTTCTTCAATGTTGTGAATGAGACAGGGGGTTCACATCATTTGACTGTTGTAGGACCCATGCATTTGGGGGTGGGGAATTTGATGAGGTGCATGGCTTCTTCTTTGATGGTGGGGACTTCTTTGTCTGATTCAATGTCTGTTACTGGAGATTGGTGAGGTGCAAGTCAAGGAGTTGGGCACTCATGGGGGAAGGGGTCTTTTCCTTGAGTGGCTGCCATGAGGCAGGCTATGAAGTTCTCCTTTTCTTCATCATCAGTCAGGGGGAGCTTGGAGAGTTGCTCTGCTACCATGACTAGGATGCTGGTGAAGCACTTGCCTGTGTTGGTTGTAAGGTAGTCATTGGTGTCATGGAGGATGATGTGGATATATTGGTTTATTTGGGTGGCTCTTCCCAACCCTCTAGCTAACTTCTGTACTTGTGGGATGACTGCTTGGACTGCTTTGGTGAATAGCTGGGTGGCTTCTTGTACATCATTGAGGACTCTTCAGAGGTGAATGATGTCTTGAGCAAGTTGTATGTGTTTCTTTATACTGTTTGATGGGGTTATTGTTACTGAATTGCTGCTTGATGTCAGTGATGAGGGAGTTGGTGGGAGGTGGGGAGGTTGGGATGAAAGTCTGGTTGCTCTGGTCTGTGTCTATGTCTGAGTTTGGTTGGTGTGTTGAGTTGCTATAGCCATTGGTTACCCCCTCTCTTTATAGGTTTTGCTCCAGGAAACCTTCAGAGATAATCTTGTAACACTTCCTGAGTGTTCTCCAGTGCTGATTCAGCTATCCATGTGTCATGCTCATTGCTGTACCCTTTTCAATGCACAAGGTACTGCATTTCTCAGCCTTTCCTACAGTGTCCTTGGATTTATTCTACCTCATACTCTTCTTCCCCATTAATAAGTTCCAGTTGTGGTGGTGGGTCAGCTTGCTAATTCATGAACTTCAGCAGTCAGTATGGTGTGAGCAATGCCTTGTTGAATACATTATGGATGACCCATCCTTCTAGTAACTCCAGTTGGTATGCCTCCAGTCCTACTTTCTTGAGTATCTTGAAGGGTCCATATCATTTATAGTCAAGTTTCTTTGTTGGTTGGTTCATTGTTATGCTGGTCCCTTTGAGCCATACCCAAGTTCCTTCTTTGTAATCCCTTCCTGCTGTTCTCCTCTTGTCATAGTGCTTTGTCATGGCTTGTCTCTTGCTTTCTAATAGTTCCTTGGCTTGAGCTTGGCATGCTGTGAGTTTCTTGAGGAGCTCTGTGATTGATGGTGTTGGTGATTCAGTGGTAATGTTTCCCTTCCAAGGGTGTCATCTGTAGTTCAGGTAGAATGGTGTCTCTCCTGTGCTGCTGTGCCTCTTGTCATTGTACTGGAATTCAGCTGTCAATAGCCAGTCTGCCCAGTTGTCTTGGGTGTAGTTGACATATGCTTGCAGGAAGGTTTTGACTTCCTGGTTGATCTGTTCTGTCTGTCCATCTGTCTGGAGGTGGTAGGCTGTTGACAGTCCCTACTCAGTTCTTATTGCCTTACACAGGTTCTTCATGAATGCTGATGTGAATTGGGGTCCTCTGTCACTGATGATTTTCCATGGTATGCCATGGAGTTTCCAGGTGTGATCTCAATATATCTTTGCTAGTCCCATGGAGTCAAGGTTGGTGTTTGTTGCAATTAGTCAGATCATCTTGGTGAACCTGTCTATGATGACTAGAATTACATCTGCTTCATTTGACTCTGGGAGTGGTCTAATCATGTCAATGCTAATTTCATGCCATGGTTCTTCTGGAGTTTCAACAGGTGGAGTGGAGCTGCTTTCTTCTGTCATATTGCCTTGTTCCTTTGACAGCTGTCACATCCCTGTATATAGTTCTTGACATTGGCTTTCATTGCTGGCCAGTAATATGTTCACTTGATGAGCTCTATCATTCTGTGGGATCCTGGGTGGCTGGCATCAGGTGGGTCATGATATCTCTTCAGGATTTTGCTCTGTAGGTCCCTGTGGTTTGGTATGTAGATTTTGCTGTCATGATAAGTGATCCCTTCTCATTCCCATGTCCTTTCAGGTTCTTCCTTTGTTGATTACTGTTTCCTTCTTGCCTGCCCTGATAGCCTTCAATGTTTCTTTATCTCCCTTGACTTTGAATAACCCTCTTCCTAGGATGATTTCTTCTGTGATTGTCTCTTCTTGACATACTTGTCACTGGAATAGTGCATCCTTGAGGATTGTGACTTCCTTGTCTTCTTCTACTTCATTGAAGTGCATAGTTCATGACAGGATATCTGCCTTGATGTTTGTTTTCCCTGGTATATGCTTCAGGGTGAAGTCATATTCTTGTAATTTCAGGTGCCATCACATTTGCCTTGCATTGACTCATTGTGGGGATTGGAAGTATTCCATGTTCTTGTGATCAGTCCAGACTTCAAATATCTCTCTTGCTTCAAGTAGGTATTGTCTCCATGTCTTTAGTCCTTCAATGATTGTGAGTAGTTCTCTGTTGTATATCTTGTAGTTGTGTTCTGCTGGTGATAGCAATCTGGACAGGAATGCAATGGGGTGCCACTTTCCTCCTTGCTCTTGAGATAAGACCCCTCCAATGGCATACTTTGATGTGTCAACTTCTACTCTGAATTTTCCATCATCCTGGGGAAGTGCTAGTACTGGTTCTTCTGTTATGCATTGCTTCAGCTCCTCAAATGCATTTTGCTGAGTTTCTCCCCATTCTCATGGTTGTCCTCCTTTCAGCCTGTGTAGTAGTCCTGCAATATCACTGAAGCCCTTGATGAATCATTGATAGAAATTTGCAAAGCCTAAAAAGCTTTCAATGTCCTTGACTGTGGTCAGTGTGGGCTAGTTTTTGACTGCTGCAATCTTTTCTTCTTCCATTTTAACCTTCCCATCTCCTACTACCATTCCCAGTATGGGTACCTCCTTTGTGTCAAATATGCATTTGGACCATTTGAAGTATAGTTTATGCCTGTCTGCTATCTTGAGGAAGCATATTGTTCATTCCTTGAGTTCTTGTTGTGTTCTACTAGGGATAATGAAGTCATCCATGTAGTTGACCAATACTCCTTCTTGCAATAACTCTTGGAAAACCATGTTCATCATCCTTTGGAATGTTCCTGGGGAGTTGCATAGTCCAAAGAACATGATGGTGGGTTCAAATAGCCCTTTGTTTGTTAGGAATGCCACTTTCCATTCATCTCCTTCTTTGATGCACACATTGTTGTATCCCCAAATGATGTCTAACTTGTTGAAGTACTTGGCATCCTTCAGTTTGTCAATGATCTCCCCAATCAATGGTAGTGGTGTCTTGTCCTTGGTGGTGATGCTGTTGAGTTTCTGATAGTCTTGTACCAGTCATTTGGATCCATCTTTCTTTGGGATGAAGAAGCAGGGTGATGCATATGGGGATTTTGATGGTTGAATTCATCCTGATGTGAGGTTTTCCTCAATGAATTTGTGGAGCTCCTCCTTCTCCTTGACTGTCATAGGGTATACTTTGGCTAGTAGTTCTCATGGGCTTTCTTCTGTGAGATTGATTTTGTGGTCCCATTCTGTGTGATCCAGTAGCCTGTTGAAGTTCTACTTGTTGAATAAATGCATGTAGCTCCTGATGTATTCTGGTAGATCTGTTTCCTTTGTCTTGTTGGGTGTCTTTTCTTCCTGTGTGCCATTTCTTCTCAATCTTGGTATGTTGATAGTCTTGTGCTTGATCTTGTATTTCAATGGGCATCTTGTAAACTTGATTTGTCCATTGACCCAGTCAACTTCAGGGTTGTATTCTGCTAACCAATCATGTCCCAGAAATATGTCTGCTGAGTCAATGTGTGATACAACCACTGTCAGTTGCTCCTTGTGTCCATTGATATCCATCTCTAGCTCTGTATATTCTGTGATGTTTTGTCCCTTGTTGCAAGTTCTGTCTGTGTTGTATACTTTGAATAGTTTCTCCAATTTCTTCATTAGTATCTCTTGTTCTTCAACTGCCTTCTTTGCAGTGCAAGTGTGTGTGCATTCTGAATCAATCAACATTATGGGTCTCTATTGCTGGTTTTTGTCATTTTCTTTTCCCCCTTTTTTCCTCTTCTTTAGTTTCGTTCTTGGGACTGCTACCACGCGCCCGTTTGTATTAGCTAGTCTAGTGCAATAAACTATGATTCAAAAAAAAAAAAAAAAAAAAAATTGCTGGTTTTTGGGTGTCTGAACCTTTGGTTTCACAAAGAGTTCTCACACTCCACTTCTTCTTTGAGGAATCATGTATAATTCTCTAGAAGAAGCTTTAGATACAACAGCTCAAGAGTTCACACTCACTCTGAGCCTTCAGAAAAACCCTGCTGCTCTGATCCTTCTATGTCCTCTTGTTCTTCTTCCATGCTCCTGATACATGCCCTCTTAGGTGTTCTGCAGTTTCTGGAGATGTGCCCTTCTTTGCCACAGTTGAAGCACCTTCTTCCTTTTGGCTTCTTGCAGTCTCAGGCAATGTGCCCTATGGCATTGCAGTTGAAGCATTGAGGTGGTGCTTTGTTGTTGGATGTCATTTGTCTCCCTATCTCCATTGGTTGACCCATTCCTCCATATGTGATGCCAGTTCCCATGTGTCTGGTTCAGGTTTCAACAGCTTTGTATCCCAAGCCAATGTTCAAGATGGTCTCCTTCCACTATTTGTAGGTATTGGGCATTGCTTCAATTGGGAATCCCAATATCATCTTGATAATGTCTGAGTGTGTGTTCTTCTTGAGCAGGAATATGGCATGTTTATCATCTGTCTTGGATCTTGTCTTCAATATGTCAAACTTGATGAGGAAGTCTGCTGTGTGTTTGTTGTTCTGCTGATATGTCTTGATTCTCCATTCTGCATCACTTTGTTGTCCTTCATTCCTGAATGTTGCCTCTACTCCCTTCCAGAATGTATCCCACACAAGTATGTCATCACTGTTCTCCATCTGGTTGAGCTTCATGCTTGCAAATTGTCCTGCTGTTCCACCTCTCATCCTTGAGAGTACTGCTACAGCCTTCCTGTCAGCCTCATTGATCTTGTTAAACTTCAAGAAAAATGCCATCAACCTCCACCAGTCATCAAACTGGCTTCTATTTCTATTGAAAAATCCTGGATCAGAGACCAATGATTTCCCTCCTGTCTGCTGAGTTGCTGCTGTTTCTTTGGCCATGTTGATGTTGATGTCTTTGTTGTCTGCAGGTTCTTCTGGTTCTTCTTTGTCTGCAGGTTCTTCTTCATCTGCTGATTCCTCTGGTTGTTCTTCATTTGCAGGTTCTAGTTAGCCTTCAAATTTTGACTTGGTGGTTTCCTCATTGTTGGTGTGTTCACTCTCTGTGACATCTGCAAACTCTGCCACTGATGGCTCTTGGGTTTGTCCTAGGCTGTACAGTGCTGGTGTTCCTTCTCTGCTATTCCAGATATTGCTTCCACTTATACACTGAGCCTCACTCCTAGTTGAGCACTGGTATCGCCCCTTGGTTGGGCCTCATGCCTAAATGTGCCCTTGGTGTTGCTCTTCAGTGAGCCTCAATAAAATGCCCCTTGGTGGGCCTCAATATATGCTCCTAGTTGAGCCACAGTAATGCTCCTAATTGAGCCCTGGTCAAGCACTCCTGGCTGACCCTCATTGCAAGGTGAGTTGGTGATGCTTTACCAAATGTTATGACCTTTGTATTAACTCAGGTTGCAACTTAGGCAAAGACTTGAGGATGAGCAAAGAGAAAAGAACTAGTTGGTAAAGTGTAAGGAGTACAGGTGCTCTACCTAGGGTTTATACCATAAGGAGGGGAAGCTAAGAATAGATGAAACAGAGGGATGAGTCAGTGGGTGACTAAGGTGAAGAGTAACAAGGGGCTGAAACACAAAATGAAATGGTGTGCTGAGTAACTATGCTTCTAAATATAGCTGAGACCATAACAGGTTTTGAGTAACATTGCCAGATCTGAGTCTAATTTGAGGGTGCTGGAAAGTAGATAGGTCCTCTCATGCTTGTAGAATTGTGTTACAGATGCCTGAGAGATATCTCCTGTCTTCAGTAATGTATGACAAGTCAACAGTCATCTCAAAACTGGAATGCATCTCATCAGCCAACTAGTTTACAGGGAGTTGCTAATGTAACACATCAAACTAAGTCACCTAAAAATAGTTGAAAGGGGCAGGATCTTGATTATTGCACTCAAGAGTGGACTGAATTCAGAAGAAGGCATCTTTGTATAGAGACTGGAGTCAAATAGTAGTAGATAAAAGGGAGCATGGAGTTTCTTGTACAGTATGAGGCATGTTATTTGCTTGTTGTTGGTTTTGTGCTTCATATAAGTGGGATCCCTCAGATATTTGGTGGCAGACTTCTCCAATGGTGACAACATTTGTTGAGCTGGTTTCATGGGGAGTATCTGAAGGAGTGGAGAGAGCTTCTAGTGAGGGAGTGGGTTCATGAGTTAATAGAGTAGGAGGCACAGTGGCAAGTGTGACAGAGGATTCTTGTAAATAGGCAGTAATGGACTCAGGAGTGGTGTGTCCACTTGTGTTAGGAGTGGTTTGAGTGATGGTAGTGCTCAAGTAGGTAGGTATCAAGTGTTGGGGTGTTCTTTAGTCAAGGTGGTGGCAACACTTATATACTTTAAAGAGGGCCTTGGAATGTTGCAGGTCTGTAGCATTTTGCCATGTTCATTCTGAATCAGGATAGCCTTTCCAGTGGACTAGGAATTTGACTCCATCTCTTCTAGTGTGTTTGTGACCAACTATGGCTTTGACTTCCCATTCTTCTTTGCCTTCAATAAGATCATGTAGTGGTTTTGGGAAGTATTTTCCATAGGTATTGTTTTCAGTGACAGGCCACAGGTATTGTATATGGATGTTATGTTCCAGATGATTCCAGAGATTTGGAGAGTGGACCCTTGGCCTCAGCATATGTGCTGTGCCCCTCCAATACTGCATGGGGTCTGATTTGGCTGCTTGGAACTGCAATGGGGGATAATGGAAAATATAGGTGATGCCAGAAAACAGAGAGGGGAGTGAGTCCTGAAGGTTCAGATGATGAACAGGAGGTTAGGAAGGGTAAATGAAGTCAATATTCTGATTGGGGAGTGAG
>JAEUWN010000079.1:0-73721 GCA_018524465.1 Podaxis pistillaris
GGTTTCGAACGGCAGCCTTCGGCATGTGTGACAAAATCGTGACCACCGAAACCCCCGGGTGCACCGAAACGGTGGGGTAGTATAGTACTTAGCTCGGTTCCTTCTCGGTCTTGGCTCATCAGGGGTCTCCCCATAATCTCCCAGGCCTTAACAGGAGGACTAGCAACAGGTGATAAGATCTTCCGCCGTCGCACTGCACCAGAAAATGAGTTCACCATACCCTCATCTTGACAGAACAAACTCAACAACATATGTCGCACAAACCTTCTTGAAACACAGGCGAAGAACTGTCCTCCGAGATATATTTACGGTTGTCAACGCGGCTTTTGTTACATTCGCACCCTGGAACCTTGAGTGATTGGCCAGGACCTCCCGAAGTATGAGTAACTTCATCACGTAAATGACATGGGGTGACTAGATAAATGCCCTTCACTACGGACATTACTTGTCCACGGTCGTAGTTCATCAACGTCTTCAATGATAATAATACCTCACTACTTATTCATAGCGTCTAATACACGTTCGTACCATTCATTGTTTCTTCCGTGACACGTTTCTTGCACGGAGTTCTTTCCTTTCCTCACGAGATGTCAGGAACAGCTATAGGCCCTCCAAGCTCGAATCAATAAACTGGAAGTACTTATGTCCCTGTTCTCTGGGTTCTCCAGTTTTGATGTTTGTAGGCATCTCGTCGCACACTTCTTCCTTGGCGCCTAGGAGACAGAATACTAGTAAAAGAGATCTTACTTACCGGGTTGAAATCTCGTTGACTGTATTTATAATAAAGCCAGGTTCCATTCTATTAGCACCACAATTCTTGATAAATATGATGGCATCAGTGTCGTTGGAATGGCGAGAGTTGTCATATCTAATCATACCGGTCCTCATAAGTATCAGATGGACTTTGTGTGATAAAGGCGACCTTCAAATCCTGAGCTTCCCCTACTCTTATGGGTACAGACAGGAAGCATCATTTTCCATATAGATCGTCTACTTCAGCAACAGGATACATCTCCTTAGCTTTCATGACACACGAAGCTCAACCGAGCCTTGAACTTGGGTGTACTGAATATTGATTGTAGAAGCCAATAAGGAACGCTTGTTATACTTGGCCCTATGCCAACTATCTCCAATTCCCGATTTGCCGCCATCAGATTCTGGATTCAGTGGAAGTACCTGACTGGTCGAAATCACACCCCTGTCACATCTAGTCTTGGGTCAATGTTGCTGACCTGACTTTGCTTCGACCTGATAGCGCAGTTGTATCGTTTTGTCCGAGCAAGATGTGTTCGAGAGCGGGATTAGTTCTCGGTCGGTCCAATCTTTGTGAGATACATCCATATGACTGCTTGATGGAATTCGGTCACGACAAGCTTTGCGACTATTCAGGCTCAATGTCAGCTCTGAACCTTCAAAAGTAGAAGCATTTGGACTGATATCTTCCGTTCCTCAAATTTGTATGCAACCACATTCCATATCCCCTTTTCGGGGGATATTATAGATAGAGTCGCTCACTACTGTTATGACTTGCTTCACATTGTTGGTTGTGCAGCTATCACCTGCTATGTTTGGTGGCCCTCTACTTGTCAATGCACCAGGGCTTTAAATCATTGGAATATCCCTATCTGAAAATCAATAATCGTCGAGTTTATGAGCCTCTCAGACTATGCGCAAGACCAACACTGAATTCTGCTAGTTGTCTTAATGCTGCGAGTATTGGCTGTTTGAAATATGAGGGCACACATGGTCATCGCAGTGTGCTATTAGATATCATCGACTTTATCACTATTGGAAGCGTCACGGGCGGAGTTGACGCTTCAGCTTCAACCTTTGAAGTGTAAGTGCAAACCTTGATTCTACCCACTTGGCCATCATACCCAAATCGTTCAGACCCTTAGTCACGGACCCACTACCACTCACCGATTGTTTTGACGATACCTCGTGACTCAAAAGATTATATTGGAATCGTAGTCACAACCGCATATGAGGCTAGTATGTTGTCCCTATATAATCCGTACGGGGACCATGGTCATATTTATGGCGATCCCACTCGTTTCTGCGAAGTATGCGCTTCCTTGCCGCTTTTATTTCAAGAAGTTATTAGTAACAAGTGTACAGGACAGAATTAAGTGATGGCACAATCGGAGTTCCTCAGGGTGAGAAACATGGAAGGTAACTCCTCACTAGTCAAAATGATGCATCCCACTCCAATCCCAGCGCTCAAGAGTGCCATTCTACATATATCTCTTAGGTAAACGGAACTTCACGGCACGACGAAAGACCAGCGCTTTGATCTGGACAAGTCAGCCTCCTCGATTGTTATATTGGCCCTCATATATCACTGTGTATATGGTCGGTCGTTTTAGCAATCAGCCTCTCACATCACGTTCGCGCACAGCGAGACCTTGTCGCTGTTAGAACACCTAAAATATCCCAGGTGGCATGCCCGATCATATCCGTAGTGATGGGGTACTTTGGCAGGGGCTTAGAATGGCGTTTTGGAGCGAAGTCGGTACATGACTGGGCTATTTATGATGAGGAAGTAAATGATGGATCTTGTACACTGATAACATGTTACTTTGCGCCACGTTCTAAACCGTTTCAGTTGGCATCTGCGGAAAGGAATGGTGAGGTCTGGTTTAAAACCAAGAGGGGGTGAGCGGATGACTCACTATAATCACTGGAGTTTTCTCAAGCGAGGGCCTTGGCGTCAACCCCTTGTCACTTGAGACTTCAACTATCCGTTCGACCCTGCAAGATAGTCCACTGCGAAATCGTATTGAATCGAAACTATCGATAAACCGGGGCTCGTCCCGCAGGTCTGAGATAGAGACACGGCTGTTGAGGATAACCATTAAAGAGTTCGCGTAGATCTTTCCCATAATAAATGCAAATGCCATGTAGTAGAAGTCGCCGGGGCGGGAAACCCATAGGGCGAGATAGAGTATAGAGAAAGTCGCTGTTCGCTTGGTAAGGGGGGATCGTGTTGGATCACGGGGCAGGCGCACCTGTCAAAGCGCCTGTTTCAACAGTAAGGTGCAAAGCCCGACCAAGGATAGTTCTTGTTGGCCGAGACGATACCGTTCCAATTTGTGGGTCGCTCAGTATTTTACCAGCTTTCATGAGCTAAATAGTACCGTTTGTTAGCAGAGGTACATTATAGTGGACAGGTCCTCACATAAAAAGACATTGCAAATGCAATAGTCACATCACACACGGCGCTGACGACTGGCCATATCTACAACATGCATAAGTACCCAATTTTGAATTACCGAACAAGTACTCACATAATTTCCGATGACTCCTACACGTGTGAGAACCGACAACACGCGTGCGTTATGTTCGTCAATTCCAACTGCGATTGCAGCAGCACATTGGGTCACAGCGAGCTGGGGGCTCCGGGTCACTATAAGTCGCATCACGACTTCAGGCTCCTCACCAATACAATGGATATAGGCAGGACATAAAAATGTTTCGAAAGGGAGTAGACCCGGAAAGCATAGAAGGACTGGACGATGCACCCCACTGTAAAAAGGAGCATTTATCCGGTACATTGTATATATGTCTCTTAGGACTCACCTGTCCCGCTCAGCACTGGCATCGTCAACCATGTAAACTGGACGTTATCGAATCCATTCGGATTTCCATATTGATGAGCAAACGTTACGAATGCGTCCCTCAGGATAAAGGCAGATTGGATAACCTCCAGGAGGAGGACCACATAAACGAGAATCTTGAGACTGTTATTGTCCCTAGAATTGGGACTGTTGAATGCCACAGAATAAATGACTGCCCAAAGATCGTCAGCTGTTGACGCTGGGCTCTGGTTGAGAGATCATAACTTACAGACTTGGACAGCAAGGATTCCAAGGAGGCACAGGTTCAGTAGATACCCGATAAGCTTCTCAGGTGATTAGTTTGTGTATTAAAGTCGTATTGCACGTCACACACCAACGGTCCTGCCATATTTCTATAGCACTTTCAGTTTCAAAGTCCCTTGGGAAGTTATGATATTGAGGCGCACTGTAGAGACCCCATCTTGCGGTCGGAATTTCGTCGAAGGGCAAGTCCGGTAGAACGAAGGAAACGGGTGAAGGCGATGGCCAGCAGTCGTCAGTGTATTACTCGGGCTCGCAGAGCCCTGAGCACGGGTGACAAGACTTCCGTTTCAGTGGGGGAAGGAAAAATGCGGCACTACTCTTCTCCTATGCTCATTTACACACGGCCCTCATCTGGCTAAGCCAGTTCGTTAATGTTGCTATACCGGCGGCCGTGATCGCTGGAAATGATGTTTGGGGAAGTTGCCATTAGTTACAAGAGTCCTGCATGTTTGACTATGTCAACCGACGCAAACAGTACCCAAAGCTCAGTGTTTCGTACTCCTTTCGGTGATCCTCAATCTTTTGCAAAAGTTCTAGTATCTCTGCACGGCATACGCCAAGTCAGGATATTGGAGAAGCGCAGTTTTCCAGCAACTTTGTCGATGAACCTTCGGCGCTGTATGATATTTGGGGTGAGGTTATGAAAGCGATGACGTTGACAGAGAAGAGATGGCTGGCAACCAATGTCAAGCCGTGGTGATCCTGTCTAGTGCTAAGGCCTGCCACACAATGTACGTGTTTATTTTCGGCGCTACGGTAATGACCCCAGCACAATATTTGAATTCGGGCTCGTTGAACAAATTTTGGTGTAGAAGAAAATGTTCAACCAGCGGTACATTGGCCATTTACGGAATGAAGAGTCCCCTCTGTTCTCTCGGGTGTGGCAAGTATCCGAAGTTAAGGGATGATCCGAGCATTCCATTACCGCAGTTTCGAGCACCAGGGGTTGACATATCTCCGGCCACAAGTTTCCACCCACAGCGGACTGGTCGGCAAGGATTCATTGACAGATGGTACGAAGTACCTCCATCACATATAATCAGAATTACGACGTGTGATGATACAGTTTTAAGGACGACAAATCACTGGTTTACAATCGTTTCCATCTAATGAAACTCTTCGCTCTTGTGATTGTCATTGATAACCATTGGTCGAGTGATGTACAATGCCCGTAAAAAGACACCCGCCCTTCATCGGTCAACCATCGTCGACAAAATGCTTCTAAGAACAACCGGGATGTCTCCGGTATTGGCGACACGGAACCCCCGACCAGGAAGGCTCTTCGGAATCCTAAAATATCCTATTCAGTCTGAATCCCAGAGAATGCAAGGGATGTCATACCATGTGGCTTCGGCCCCTTCACCAATGCAGATAAGCGCCGTATTGACTTTGGGGTCGCGTTTCATAGCCTTCGTCAGTTCCTCCGGTGTGATCCCGTACCGATTGAAGTTTGCATCGGTGATCGCAATGACAAACCAATCGTCTGTGATGGAACATAGATCAAAGATGACTACCTGCTTCAAGTGTTTCATAAACCCACCTGCATCATACTTCGCCACCTCAGTCACGCCTTTGACTATAGCTTCGACTGTGATCACCAGCGTCAGCCACACGTGAGAAACATGTCATTGTTGTGCGAACCTGTAAAATCGCCAGCGAACGCGTACTGCGGAACCATATACATCTTCTCCGCAACTCTCCATCGATCCTTAAGTTCAGTCGGCGGCTTATCAGCCTCAACCAAAGGAATATCAGGTCCATCTCCGGACTGTAACGTGCTTTGTTAGTTGAGTATGAGTCATGCAGAAACAAGACTTTACATGGCCATAAATCTAATAACCACAGGCCAGGACCATGGTCAATCAAGTAATATCACCCAGCAAGATCAAAATCACTCACATCCCAAACGTATTTCTCTTTCCTTGAGAGGCGATCAAAGGTTTCCATGAGCATTACGGCTGTGGCGGCGCACTCAATAATCCAGCCCGGAGCAGATACCGCCTTTGCTCACCTGTCTCCATACTTCTCTGCAGGCGACCATCATATTGGAACCGGTACCTACATATGGCGGGCATTAATGATAGACAAGCCTGAAAGATACCAGTTACACACATTGAACCACTCAGGTCAAAGATGAATCTAATTCTCTTCGGTCTGGGCGAGAGAGTCGTCAGTAACAGCCTGAATCCGGTATAAGCCGCTGGACTTTACTTTAGCTGCGGCCTTCCCAGCTCAGGTTTTTCCATCCCACGGCGTTTGTACACTGTAGCTTCCCCAGTCAAACCCTCAGTCAACCGACTATCGTCTAGCTCTCCATCGGTCTGCCTCTTGACCCACACACGTTCTTCCTCCTTCGCCGCAAGATCTATGAAGCCACATTATTGAGTATGCATCAATCCCTCCTGAAGGCGGAAAGGGGCTTACATTCAAGCAGATTGTGAAGTGACTGCATATGTGCCTGGGTGGCGTTCAGCAACTGACCGTAACCACAAGCCTCGGCTTGAGACATATCGAGCTCCTCGAGACGACGCTTCAACTCTTGACGAGCCATCTCTCGTGCCTTCTCCTTAATCTCTTCAGGGACGGTATCCTTCAATGCATCAGGAACCTGATAGACCAGCACTTAGGGAGTACTATCATTTCCAGCAGAGAGGTAACGCACCTGTTTGATGTCTCCTCCCTTGTAGAACCTCTTGTAGCCACCCATACCGCCCATACCCGCCGTACTACGACCGCCAGTCTGCATACAATACCTGAGTGCCTCACCATCAAGAGAAGGGGAAAAGGAGTCTCACACCACCAGCATACGTATTCCCCCCTGAGTGCTCCTTGTCATCGTGTTTTCCCTCCTTAGGCTCATCCAATGACTTATCTCTCGGTTCAAACTCGACGTCCTTGACCTTCTTTGCGGCCTCACGAGCAGCATCCAGACCAAGGTGAGGCACCTCAAGACTGTACAGAACAGCTTTGGTTCCAGTCCAACATAAGTAGGGGAACGGGTAACATACCCATGCTTAATTAAAATCTCCGACAGCTTGTCGATGGTTTCGGGTTTATATATATCGAAGTCGAACACATTGCGCAACGCCTCACCCAGGGTATCGTCAGGGTATGCCTTCATGTGACGCACGAGGTTGATAAGTTCTAGTAATACAGTCAACCTTTGACGCGCTGAGTATTGGCCAGGTAGCGCCTCACCTCGCAGCGAGTAAGGATAGTTCAAAACACCACTCTCGTATCCTCTCCGCAAGTCTTGGAAAGCTGCAACAAGGCGCTGGATAAGCTTAGGATCCATCTCAGGCGCAAGCTGGCCCAAGAGGTTCCTTTCAGACTCTGGGTCAGGATTGCTAACAGAATGCGCGCTGAAGTTTTCGCCAAGTACTTGAAGGAAATGGTTTCCAAGGAAGGCTAGACATCGACAATCCGTCAGCTTCAACCAGGATGAGGCATCAAAAACAACGTACGATATCCTGGCCGGTTGGCCAACAAAATAAGCCGGAAGTTAGGATGCGCGACAATATCCCCTTCGCGACCTCTCGTTGGTCGTACCCGGCGGCCATCGGAGAGGGTAAGCTCGCCTTGCCCAGCGAGACTGCGGAAGATCGCTACGACATGTTCGGGTGCCTTGTCGGCTTCGTCGATGATAATAAAGCGTCCGTATTTGATAGCCCTGAGGAGAGGAGAATCGGTATAGTTGATTAAACCATTGTCAAGCGATGTCGTGAACATGAGCTGGTTGACAGTCGTATCTCTATGAAGTTGGATATATTCACGTGGGCGGCCAAGGAGCTAGACAGGCTGTCAGCTCCGACAGTCAATCTGGTAATATAAATTAGGCGAGCCTACCTGGCATAATCTGTCGACAATCTTGTTCTTCCCAACGCCCTGGTTGCCTAACAACACAACGTGTTCCCCTAGAAGTACAAGATCAATGGCTAGGTCGCGCATAAGACCTGTTTGCAAGCTATTGTCGTAGAAATGATCCATATGGGGAACATGGGATGACACGCCAGCAGGATCTTCGGATATCTTGAACCTCGGGATTACCGTTGAGAAGGTCTGTTCGCCGCCGCTACTGGGGGGAGGGAAGACGAGGTTGTCGCCCTCGATGTGAGGACTGGGATTAAACTGAAGGAAAATGTAAGCCCCAATTCAGGAGCCACCTGAGAGTAAACATACAGCTTCTGATCGTCTAAGGATGTTCGCGTCCTCAAGTAACGTGTTCAAACTCAACCTTTCCATAGCGGGCAAGAACTCTGCGAGTAGATACTGAGATATGACAAAATTGAGATCGAGGGTTTTCGGGAACATGGCCAGTTTTCGAGCAATCCGGACTAACGAACGCGTGCCTAATCTTCGGCTCTTGAGAACATTGTCAGCGGAGATGCTCTGCCTATATTTCTCAGCGAAGTTTAACAGCATATCGACCAACTCCTTGGAACAGCCAGTCGCAAGAAGGATACTTGATTCTTCTTGGATATCCATAGGCTGACTGGGAATGGGGAAGAACATGTTGGCGTGCTCATCGGAGAGCCAGTCCTTCAGGGGCAAGGACTTGGATGCCGTGCTGATGACGCGGAACGAAGGGTGCGCGACGGATAACTCTCCAGCCTTAACCTACTCTCGTCACTAACACATTCTCAGTAGTATGGCGTGTGACTGACCTCGTTCTCAGCCGCTGATCCAACGATGCGCTTCCCTTCCCACAACTCAACCTCACGATCCTGGAACACCCGTGAAAGCGACCCTGCGGTCGAGCCAATGACATCGAGGCCGGATAGGTGTAATAGGCGGCCAGACCACGCAGCTTCGACCAAAGGACTGTTGGTGATTATACCAGTCAGGCACGCAGCGTATAACCACGTTTACGCTGTACTCACCTCGGTTCCCAGGTAGTGGCACCTCCATCCTCAATCTTCCTCCTCATAATCAACTCACGGCCTCCCAATTCCTTGTACATGTGTAACACCTCTGTATCGTATCCGAGAAGCTCACCGAAGACCCGAACAAGGGTTGATGTTGATGCGGAGGCGGTAGAAAGGATTGCTGGTGGTATCAGTGATATATCCCAACCAAGCGCATGTGCCTGCATGAAGCAAGTCAAAAGGCCCATGAACCGAGGCGTAGGTTGGAAATCGAGCTCGCCATTAAACGGGAATGGACGAAGTTGCTTGGGACCGGCTGGGACTGTCACTTCGACTGGGGATGGACCATCGAAGATGAGTCGTGCGGTTTTGTCGTCGACACGTTCGATGCCACTGATTGCATAACCAAAAATTCCGATACGCTCGTGAGGTGAAACCATAGAAGGGCTGCCAAGCTCTCCGAGGCCGGCTTCCTGAGTGTGGCGACCGAGAATCGCCCATGCCTGGAAGGCGGAGTGACTGAGTGCGGGATGGAGAGTGAGGAATAACCTTGCAAGTTGAGATGGCGTGAGCTCTGAAGGGGGAGGGAATCGCTGAATGAGAGCGCGAAGCTTTGTGAGCGCAGTTTGCGGGAAGGGCGGCAAGGATGTTTTCGAGATAGCTTCGAGAGCATGTCTAGATTCACTGGCATATTGTGTTATCAATATTAAATCTCGGAGCTTATTGTAGAGTGGAGGTAGAGTGACAGCGCGTTGTGTGGGTGGGTCGAGGGATATGAGGGCTCCGACTGGGTCGATAAAGCGTGCTTGGAAGCGACTACGGAACGGTGGATCTAAGGGGTATCCAGGATATGGAGGTACAGGGGCAGCGATAGCAATAACGCGGAAGTTCTTGTGTGCTGGGATGAATACTTTGCCCTGCTCCGACTTTGTAGTACCGACAGTCTCTAACTCAGCGTACCGGTGGGGATGAATGATATGGGTCCCATCATCCAGGTTCCTACACGCGTGTTCAGCTCGTAAAACACAGAACGGGGACAAGAGCCTGACATTTCACGGTTTTCCAACAGGTTATTCAAGACCTGCATGCGATAGCACAAGTTCCATTAGGTCGCGACTAACAACGTAGAGATTGAGAACGCACCGGCATGATACCTCGCTCTGCCTTCTCTATACCCTCCAAGATCAAAATCCTCCCATGCTTGACCGCACTGACTGCAGGACTATCAACATAGATCAGGTTTCCGCCCTTCCGAATCTCCCTTCCCTACATTGGTGCCGGTTGGTTTCAGGTTTGTAATGACAACTGGCAGACGCACCTGCTTCAATTCCGTTTCTCCGACATCGCGATGAAGAGCAATATACTCGTATTCGGCATTAATGACACTGAGTAACGAATCATCTAATGAGCCATCTAACAGAAGGGAGGATCCGAAGGCGCAGACTGACCTGGCAAATGTCAATGCCAACCTCCTGGCATATGGCCCGGGCTGTGAGACCAAGAATATATCTTGCCCTAGCAGATATTTCTGCAACATAAAATGCAAATTGTCCAAGTTGACGCCATCCTTGGGCTCCAGGAGCGCCACGGTTCTCGGTAACCTCGTTGGTGTAAGTGCCGCTGGGACCTCATACGTAATATCCCCCAGCTTTAAAGTTCCGATAGTCGGAGGGACCGGCTTGAGCTCGTTCAGGATTTGGTTCAGGCGTCGCTGAGGGGCCATGGTCGATAGTGGCCGGATTGTGCTGCTCAGCCTCCGCAAGGACCGTCTGAACAAGCCGAAAACAGGGAGGCCCGGATAACTAATCTTGACTTTTATTTATGGTATAATTACCCCAAGAGGGGATTCGGGAGCTGATGCGCCCAGGAAATGAGCGGGGAAAGTGACATTGAGCACAGCGGTGGGACATTGACATGAGTTTTTCGGCAACAATCCCAGCCGGTTTACCCAGGGTCACATCTCCAAATGTTAAAACAAACATACATATTGATTACGTCTGTTAGATCAACTCCTTAATCACTTGGTCCGACAGCTCACTGAATTCGAAATGCCAACAATACAGCCTGTGATTCAAATCTTAACCCCGTAGCACCCGCAGAAGATCTGATCGAATGAATGAATTTCACAAGGATATCACAGCTCGTCACTACCAATGCTTTTCCTCCCTTCCGACTTGCATTTGCAGTTCTCGGGCTGGGGACACTTAGAGGCACTATAGCAAACATCAGCTCGCGCCGCATCTCCGGACTACAACACAAAGATACCTACCTGCGAATACCAGTCGTTAATTTTCTGGCAAGTGTAAGGGGATTCACAAATGGTTCAGCCCAGCCATCGTTGATGAACAATCACCGGGGACGCTTTGAACTCACCCTCCGCATTGTCCCCAGTGAGTCTGAGTGCCTCCTGGAGCAGTGGCAGTAGGCGAAGTAGTAGTCGTGGGGTTTGATGTCATGGGAGGAGCAGGGGTAGTGGTCGTGCTGTCAGTGATGCCGAACCAATCGAGAACGTCCCTCTCCTGAACCGGGATGTTGTGACTAACACCTTGAGCGCTGATGGCCTGGAAATTGGGACCATAGATGTAACGGGTCCAGTCCGAGAGAGGCGAGTTCCGTTGTGTGCTAACAGGGGTCTGGCTGTACCCGAAAACATTGGTCCACTGCCTGACAGCCTCATTAAAGTTGTTGTAGGAGAGGATAGTATCACTATATCCAAGTTCAACTGGTGAGCGTTCCACCTTGTCCATTCTTCGGATCCCTACTTACGCAGTTCCGTGCCAAATCTGCAACTTGGGGCGGGATCCAGTGTAGCTTGGATGGCCGCTACGAACTTGGTCACCCTTTGGGAGAATAGGGACTCAAAAAGCAACCCAGCAACACCAGGAGGAATAAGTGACTCACCCATTGCTGCGGGGCCTTGCTGAGCTGTCCTTGCGCACATTGGCTATTCCACATGCCACTACCGGCGAAGCACCCATAGGGCACGCCAGCGAACGCGGCACCAGCCTTAAATAGATCAGGATACGCACCAGCAAGGACTTCGGTCATCATGGCACCAGACGAGGTTCCAGTCATGAAGACGCGCGACGAGTCAACATTCCAGTTCGCGATAGCATAACGAACCATGTTCGCAATAGCCAACGAATCACTTCCACCATCATGCGTGAGGGTCTCAGTGCTGTGGACATCCCAGCATCCCCCGCTATCAGGGGCGTCAGGGTAGACCACAATGTACCCATATTGATCAGCAAGGTTGGCATATTGTGTTCCAGAGAAATACGCCTGGGCGGTGCCAGTACAGTAGTGCATGGCGACGATAAGGGCTGGCTTGGCCTGGACATTGGGGGGCTTGTAATAGTAGAAGCCGACATTGGTCGGATTCGAACCCCAGTTGCCAGTTTGTTGCTGGAGAGTACCAGCCGCGGCGCTAGCACCGAGGGTATTGGCAACCAAGACGACGAGCTTGCCGAACGATGAGAACATTGACGTAAGACTCGCGAGTGCAAACGACCCGCGAATGATATTTTATGCTGGAACTTGAGGCTTTCAAAGTACAACGGAAAGGGTCGCGGGATAAAATTCGCGATTATTTGTTAGCCAGTAACCAAGCACCGGATTTATGGTGACCAATGTGCATCAACATTGATGGTCCCACGCCCTCGAAACTTGTGGAACCCGACTGAGAAAACCACGAATGCTCCTCATTAAGAGTTACGAGGAGAGGCAGCTGGAGTCTAAATTCGGTATCCAGGTGCTCGCTCCCCGAAAATCCAGTGACCACGTGGTTGCAATCCAAATTCCCAGATATAACGGTGTAACAAAGCTGTGAAAGAGAACCCCGCAGATGCGCTGCGGGGCACATCATGCAAACTAAATTAATGACCTCCTGTAATTGACACTGCCAACTGAAATTCCAGGTAGGAAAATCCATGACCAGTTCCTGACCTTTCCTGACGCGTCGTCAAGGGTGAAATTTCATTTAAAGCTCCGATTTTGACTCGAGAACATTCCGAATGGGTATGGGGATATACTCGGTCTGGGACGAAGCCATAGATAATTGCGGTAGGCGGCTGTCACTGGACCCATTGAGGAGTGCTCCTCGACCACGTGGTTAAACGTTTAAACATCGGTAACTCGGCTAGTGTTGCCCATAAGTGGGATGAGCTCAACTGGTTCTCGTTATGAATGGCTCTGCGAGCACAGACACGAACGTCGCAGAATATTTTTTCATGAGATGCATCCGCATGTGGTGAATCGTTACATGTGCTCCTATACACGTCAGAACCCCACAGACCCAGTGTACGAGAATAATCCGGGAAAAAATCATCATGCTACAGAATACGTAGATGCCATATGGTCGGCGGGCATGTTCGAGACTCGGAAAGGTGAGTATTCCCGATGGCGCGAGTCGCGTCCACGTCACGCTTGTGAGCTTACACTTGATCATGCTGCTCCTCCCCACCTCTTTCCACCGTATCGACTAACGCCTGGCTCCGCAGCATGTGCCAGGACACTACTACTTAAAATACCTCTCCCTGCAATCTGCGTGCTACGACATCTTAGGGCTATAATGACAGGGAACAAGTCGCATCGCGACACAATCTATCATTGTCGTGACCTGGATGAAGCTCTTCAACCTTGGGACCATGGCGGCATAATTCGGAAATCGAATGCTTCAAGAGCAAGGTCTTAAGTCTCATCCTGCAAGCTCTCAAGTCTTTCCTCAATTGTACTGGTATTCTTTCGCTGTCAGGATCCTATTTCCGCAATTGTAGTACTCGGATGCACTCGCCCTTGCTTAGTCGATAGAAGCCCTACCTCGCCCCACCTCGCCGGCACCTAGGGAATTTGATCCTTTTCGATATTCACGAACTCGCTCAACTTTGTTATGTCCAACAAGTGTGTCCATCTTCTACGTAGTACTTCATGACTTATATTCTCAGTACTGCATTATCCCATAATCATCTCGCCCCGTTGGACAGACGGCATCATGACATTGTTGCCTGATTCAGCAAGTCGCTGAGCCGCCAGCTTCCCTCGAGGCCTCATCAATCATCATCATCACCAGCTGGCGACTAGGTTGTGAGGCACTAGAATCACACATTGATCCATGCGCCTGACCTCGCATTAGAAGTCGGCACCGTAAATTGAACCATCTATCATATCATGATATACCGGACGAAATCCACTTCCGTGCCGTTGCACACTGACTCGCCGTCCCATGCGCAAGATCTCGTGCTTCCAGAAAGTACATGTTGCACATGGGGAAACGAGCTCAGGATTTAGTTGAGGAGAGTCGTTAGTTTTGCACCCAACACTCCGCTGGACCTGCCTCTGCACCTCATGAACCATATGGACCTTTCCAAGGCCCACTCTGTCCCTTGCACTCGCCAGTGGGTATTTGAAGTCATTCAAGTCTTCCCGCGTGACGGTACCACGTTTAATGGCTCGGGCCGTTCCGAACACTCTTTTCTCCTGCATTCATCAAACATACATTGTCGAACCGATCAGCAGCCTTTTGATTGGATCATGGAGTATAATCGTAGTGCGACCAGAACCACAGGAACCGCAACTTGGCGTTTGCGGTGCGATCTTCACATTGACCGAATATCACCAAACTTTTGATACTGCGACCTGGTTTCTGGCTCCCAAAGCGACCGATGGCAGTTGGGTGGTTAACACACTCCCATGCCTTTCATCCTTGGGAAAATAAAGCTTCAGACTGGTGGATATCGGCTCATCCAACTTCAAATATTGCCCTAGTGATAACCCACTCATCCCAAATTTCAGTCGAGATACAATGGTACCGGCTTGTGCGTTCGCAGCCATTACGCTCCGGGAAACTGCGATAACTAGGCAACTCGGCATCGTGCTGAGCCCCTTAAATTGAACGGGGCGAAAATCCTCTGCGACACAAAACGTTCTACTTGCAGGATGAGCTCTCTTTCGGGCCAGATTGCTCAGGGTGCTGAAGAGCTCCAAAGATATAAAGTGAGGTTTCATATCCTTCCTACCCGTACCATATGCCTTACAACCTGAACAATTTCAGTTTGTAGATGGTATGAACCAACTGAACCGAAAATGGTCGCCCGCTGAAATTGTGATTCTTAACAGCCGCGTCGTTGGCAGTATATGTGCGTCATACTCCGCGGATTCTTTTCCAGCCCTAATAGCATTGGTTTCTCCTGTGTAGGTATATGACTACCTCCTAACATTCGATCAGGAAGTCGTGCTTGTCTGGTCTTCTAGATGGACCCTTCTGAAGGCGGCCTTCCTTCTAAATCGATACTTCATCATCGTCAACATCATCATACAACAGCTCTGTACGCATCTACTTCCTGAGCTTGTATAGATCTTGAGCTGACTATGTGGATTGAAAGTGCTAGGGAATGTAAGCTGGGCCACCCATTTGGATTGCCAGAAATTAGAGCAAGCTCAGCTTTGTAAGCCCTCAGCTTTCTTCTGACATATTCTAAATCATGCTGGTTCAGTCCTAGAAATATTCGGACTATATTTCTCTGAGAGTACGCCCCCTGGTCACTCAAAATTCCAACATGCCATAGTCATCGTTCGTTCATTTCAGTGATCCTGTGCGTTCGCCTCTGGGTTATGTGGAGCAACAACAAGTGGCTTGTCGCAGGAACGATAATCACATGCCTGACTACTGTTGTCTTCCTTACTCGCGAGGCAGAAGACACTCTGAAAGCAGGACAATGTCGGATTTGTTTATTTGCTTCGTGTCTCAAGCACAGTTCTGATGATCCAATCCTTTCAGACATTGGCTCTTTGGCGGGTTTTAAAGGGTGTGTCTTCACCATTCCAAACCGCCATGCGTATTTGGACTCCCTCATGGTGTTATCCTATGACACGAGTAGGTAATGTTCACTGTATCGGTCAGACACCCGTCCGCTGACGCGGAACAAACAAGTAATGCTTATACTTTGCTTGATACCAACCATTCGACTTGGTGAGTCCAGGATATTAATCGCGTTCCAACTCAGTCGCTGATTAAGCGCATTACAAGGTAACTCGCAAACCCTCTTACGCCTTAGCCTGGTGGAACAGGTATACCAAGAAGGTGATGATAATAGTGGTGGCTTTGAGTTGAATCACACTAACTTGATGCTCATTACAGGTGTACTGTTTTACTTGTATCTTCTTGGTAAGCTTATGCGGTAGGGCGTTCTTATAGATCCAGCCGTTGACACAACCTCTCAGTTTCGTCTATCATTATCCTACCCTTGGTCATTCAGAATGTGAGCTGATCATTCGCATCCTGCAATGATTCTCAACTGAGAAATTAATACAGCCTGATAACGGATTCATGGTAGTTCCGTGAGTTTGAAGTCTATTATATGTCTGTTAATCTCAAGTTCGTTTTTAGAGTCGTTCGTGTGCTTCGCGTGGTCCTCTCAACTAGAATGGTGCTTCACACCCGTCAATTGTATTTTACTGACCAACCTCCGACATGGGGCTCTTCGGTATTGGGCAGTAGAGCATGTGCATAGACCTTAGTTCCCCGGCTATGTACATATCTATCGTAATCCGCTATTATTTATGATACATCCTACATTGTCGAACCCCGTCCAGTCATCAAAGCCCCTAATACATGTCCGGCAACAATTGCCTTCAGGAAGTGGAAAACCAACTGGGGTGTTGATCTAACCCAATGAGGCTCCGGCTAGCTATGAGAAGAACTTCGTGCATTGAGGACGGGAATCAGTGTGCGTTCATCCACGAGAGGGTGGGTTATTGGCATAAACAGGTGTCTTTTCGACCCCATGTTTCCGTGCTAACTTTCAGCTGCGGTCAGGCAACACTTTCGGCTATCAGACCATCATTATGACAGAATGATATTATAAGTGAGTATGAGAAATGAATATGAAGTGGGCTAACGAAAAGGAGAAAGCGGAATCGAATGTGGGGCTGCTTTTACTAAAAATACAAAGAAAAGAAACGGACCGTGTATGCGTGTGTGTATTCTGGTGTACGAGTGCAATAACGTGAATAGCGATGACAGACAACGAACGGGTGTAACGAACTCGTAAAAGTCAACCAAGAAATGCGAAGAGGGAGACCAACCAATTTAAAACCATAGCCTCCTCTTTGCCTACCAATAGCAACGCGAAGCGTACGATCCATTAATGCCAGCTCAGAAGATCGTGCTTTGCTGCAGGTTCGATGAGTGATTCGGCGTCGCGGACTTTACTACTGGCGTGGCAGCAATCTCCGAGGAACGGATAACAGTGATCGTCGCACCACCGTTGGTCTTTCCAACAGGAACTGCGGGTGGTTTCCTCCTCGCTGGCGGTGCCGGTGGGGGTCTCCTCCGTGGCCGCGATTGCCCTTGGTCAGATGCAGAAGAGGTAGTGGAGGTAGGCGATGGCGGGGATATCAGTGGTGATGCAGTGCGAGTCTGTACTGAGGGAGGCGGTGGTGATTGGTTTTTGGTTTGTATGTGTTGTTGTGATTGTGGGAGCTGAGCAGGTGCGAGGAGCTGATGGTGGTGGATGTGAAAATCATGTTCTGCGCCATGTGAGCCCGCCCGTTCGTGGTGCCTGTAGGCATGAGTTCCTCCAACAATGGCGGAACCAGCTGTGCCTCTCCGCTTAGGAACGTTTGGTACAGGCTTCGAGTCTATCACAGCGGGTAAGCTGGTAGCGCTAGAGTTGCTCGTCCTCCGAATCCGATCAAGTGATGGCAGCGGTGGTCGAGGCTCGTCGCGTCGGATTTTGAGGTTCTCCACACTCTTGCTAGATTTCAATGTCTTCCCTTTCGAGGTCGAACGCTCCAGCCGATCTGCTATTGGAGCCTCGTGCTGAGGACTCGCTATACACCCAGATGTCTCGCTGTTGTTATCAGAGCCCTGGCTAGTGCTTTCAACTTTATGTTCCCGTAGTTGCACACACCAGGCACCAGATAAACATCGTTCCACCAAACGCTTGGTGGTAGGGTTAATGTCCCGGATCTTCGAATTACTTATTAGAGATTCCAAGGTGTATAGGACTTGCGGCCGCTTGTATGGGTAATCACGGAGCTGAGTTTTTGTGAGGAGCGGGTGAAGGACCCGAAGGTAGTTGTGACGGAGCTACCCAATAATCAGAACGAGAGACGCTCAGTCATGGCGAGAATGTCATACCGATTCGCTGTCGTCATCAAGGTCCGCCAACTCACGCAAGAATACGTCGACAAGGACACAAAGGTCATTGGTGTAGAAGTACTCTGATGTCCCTTTGGTTGTGAAAATCAGATATAGAACCTTGAGGATGAGCAATTGCATGCATAAATCTTCTGGTGTACGTTCTTATGAAATAATTAGAACGGAGGTATTGACACGGGTGAGTACTTCACTCACTCGCGCGGTTGAGCATGAATATCATGTTCTCTCCGAAAGTTTTACTAAACCCAAGACGGCGCATTAAGACCCTAAGTACACGGTTTTTTGCCTCCGGCGAAGGAATGTCGACGTGGTGTGATGGATCTGATGGAAGGGAAGCAACCATAAATTGCTCATTAAGCGAAGCCTGAACGAACGTCAACTAAACCCTTTGCTGAACGAAGCAAAACTCACGATCAGTTTGATAACGGAATAATTGAAAGTGTCATCCTGCATGTTTCTGGTCTGTTCTACAAGGTCAAACAAATGATCTATGAATTCGTCATCGAACATTCCTGCCGCAATGGATGAGATGAGCGTGACACAACGGAGCGAAATAACATACGAAGGTCCTGAAGAGAGAACTTCTGCACCCTGCAAACCTCGTATAGCAGCTTTACGCTCAGTGCACGCAGCTTTGCCTCGATAGGAACAGGAATCGACGGGATCCCGTTCGACGCTCCTGCCGTTCCCGAGTAAGTATCTTCGACGTCAGGGTCAATGTCGACCAGAACGTGGTCCATGAGTAATGGGAGGAGAGGTAACCAGCGTTTCTGGGACCTAAGGAAATCCGATTTCCGTTTGCCATACCAATAAAGGACATTGTAAGAGATGAACTGCGAGTGCGGATCTGTGTTCTACGGGTAAAAATAGTTCCATCAGAACAGAGTTCTAGGTGAAGAGTGGAGGTGGCGGCAAGAGGGAGAGCCACAAATATAGGTGCGATGGGGTGCGGAACTCACCGACCGGGTATCGTCCACGATGATTTCGCACATCCGCTCGGAGTGGAATTCGAAGAGCTCCGAGTTGAGCAACATCTCGAAGGCATGTTCTAACTGTAAGGGACTCTGCAAGTATTGCTCTGCGAAGGCGATCAGCCGTTTGGGTAATCTGACCTACAGAACACACGTACCATGGTACGCCGTACATAGTGCCAAAAACCTCTTGAGGGCAGCATCAAGCAAAGTGAGAGTCTGGTATTCATTGCTGGGCAACTTGAGGACATCCTCGAGTTCTGGAACCAGGTTTCAAACCGGATCGACATCAATGGATACGGAATACCACTCACCGGACCAGAACTGCTGAGGAGCTTCGATGAGATATACGATGCCCAGCTCGTCATTCATAGGCACAGCAGGCATTAGCTCCGTTCCTGTGTGTGCCATGTCGCAGCGCCCATGAAAGATCGCTGGAAGAAGGCCACAGGATGTGTGGAGTGCTAAAGGACCGGACCCTAACCCCAATCCTCGGGTTTCATTATAGTGCAAAACTTTGCCAAACAAAGCAAAGCATTGAAACCTAAATCATTGGTGTTCGCCGAACCTAAGTCGATGATTTCGAAGGTGTGCGGCGGTTGTTCGTCGCCCCAAAAGATGGACGTCCATTTCGCACTTGCTTGGCCCCCACCGCCTCCCCCAAGAATCAGCAAAAACCCACGAAAACGATCTGAAACCAACAACCGGACAGTTGAGGCTTGTATTCACTTCCAGGTCTTAACAAGTCCTATCCCTTTTGTTGGTACAATCGTCGATCGGGAGAACTGGTTACGCCTTTCGATTACATTTAAAGGTGATAGAGGCTATAACATCACCCTACAACTGTCTTGCCTGCGCCAATATCGTTAACATCGGCATTTACCACCGTTTTCTCGGGCGTGCAGTTCGGAAATGTTTCGAGACTATCAAGGTGCCCGGATATGCTGGAAGTACAGTTATCTCCGACACAACGCTTGGTTGGCCTCGATCGGGGTCTTGGCAAGCTCTATGTTTCATTAAAGCAGGAGATTGCCGCACCAGCCTTTTTCGTTCTCCGGTCTTCAGGCGCTAAGTAATTGGAACGCCAGTACTGCCCGGTCACCATGGTGGTTTCCTCAGACCCTTAGCACTACGCTCCCAGCTTTAAGAAACTCACCCCAACATCGCTAAAGAATGGGTCAGAGAATTTGAAGCAGGCGTGATTTCGCCCACTATAGCACCCATACCTATATTCCTCGAAGATAGTCTGCTAGCCCTACATCTCCCCGTGAACCTCATGGAAGGCTGTTACGTCCTTCTGACTTTTGATCGTTCTTTCTAATGGCACCTTGACGGGCCATTCTTTGTCTTGGTTCTAGCACGTTACTGCTGCTTTGCCTACCTCGGGTGCCTCCGCTGTGATTTTCGTGTGGCATCCCGGTTTCGCCGCGCCTCAGGTGCTGATTAGACTCTAAATTAAAGGATACTGACCATTCTCTAACCCCAGACTCGTTTGTATGCACTGATAGCGCACTTCTTGATCTCGTAAGCGGTATACACTACTTGTTAAAATTCTCCTCGATTATTTTATAGGTCAGTTTCTCATCCACCCCAAAGTTCATGACACTCGCCATGCACCAATCTCAGATTGTGACGACCGACGCACCTAACCACAGCATAGAGTTTTCTATGGATCCAATACCTCGACGAACTTCACTTTCATGGTGAGCCGTGGATATATCCGCTTGTGCCGATTCCCCACCGACAAAATGGGGTATAGTACAATACTATGGATAAGGAGATCAGGGGTAGTATGTGAAGTGCCGGAGGCGAAGAACGAGGTAATATGACAACCGGGAGTAGAGAGCTATGTCCCATCACAAGCAAGGGGCATACGACCTGCAACGCAACATGCGAAGGAGGCTAAGGCGGTGCCATTTATGAAAGATGGAAAGACTCCGAGACCACATGGCGCAGAGTCCGCGAAGTGATATGATGAACGGATACCGGGGATACAAGAATGAATTCATGGGGAATGAGTTCGCAGATCAGCGAAGTACCAGAAAGGGAGAAGAGAGCAGAGTGGAGACAAGCATGGAAGACGGAGGGTGAAGCAACAAGAAACTAGTGAACTGCGGAGCTTAGCATTTGATGCGAGTGTGAGAACGGGATAATTTAAGCAACAGAGGAAGGAAGGTTGGGAGGGAGAATTACTGAATTGGGGTATATATAAGGCAAATGATGTCAGTGATAGTGAAAAACTTTTGGAGAGGGTGAATATGCTACCAACTTTGACTGAAATAAATAAATTATATATCAATGTGTGGATTCTTCGCAAAATCGGTGCCGGGTTGGAGAGGCATATATGGCGTGGTCCGAGAGCCCGTCAAGAGAAGCAATGCCGACGATCGCTGTTTACTCTTGGCGCGGTTTAGGGTAACATTTGGCACGTCGACGATTCTCCATCTAAGCCCATAACCTCTCTTCTTTGAGGAGGGACCCCAGACTTAATACCTTAAGGTATCAGAGTCCTTGAATATGATGGAAGTTAATTACAGTCCCGTCGGGTTGGTAGGCGACGACCGATGAAATCTCGAATACTCACTAACTCCGTAGAGCTCAACTTGATTGGATTCCAACTTGCTTGAATCCGTTTTTCAGCCCTTGGGAGAAAGAGGTACACCCACAAAGAGCAGCCATGAAAACACGGAGAACCAACCAGGTTGCCACTGGACGACTACGCCCAGAAGCACCCAGCTGTTAGAAATATAAGCCCAGGTGCTGTCATGCACTTTGTCTCTGGTACCGAATAGTTGGGAGGTTCTTGCTGTCCGACCGACGTGATGATCATTTGGGAAGTGACGGGTTAAAATTGAATCTGTTTTCGTTGGAACCAGCCTTTTATAGTTATCCTTGTGGTGTCCATAATGATGCTTCTGGAGTTCATAAAGCCTCGACGCGAGGGTCAGAAGGGCCCTAAGGCCGGACCTCAAACGAAAAGTTCAAATGGCACGTAGCTCTACCTTCCTCCAACGTTTCCTGCTTTCCTTGTTTCATTTTCAATACGCGCGCGTGAGTTCCCAACCCGAACAAACATGTTTCCATCCATCTTGATCGTAATTTTTTTTTGGACTTCTTTACCAGTACCTCGATGGTCCGTCATCCCTTTCGCCCGTGCTACAGCCAATGATTCTTACAGGTTTTGCAGGTGCCGCAGCTGCGCTCCTTGTGAGTACACTCACGTTCTTACACCTCCGCATCCACCCAATATCAAACCCAAGATTTACGACTATTTCCTGACCTTGGACTCTGAAATCTCCCTTATCTGGGGTAAGGAATGGAACACACTCCAAGTCCTCTTCCTGGTCAATCGTTATCTACCATTCTTCGAAGTTGTGTTGAATTATATCCGTGAGTTCTTTCGCCTCACCTTCTTGAACACCTCGCTACAACGACCTGACAGGGGATAATGCCAAGAACACAGCTCCGTACTGTTACACGATGGTCCAAGTGTCAACCTGTGAATACTTTCTCCCTTGCCCATGCTCTATTGAATGCTCATCGTTGTCATCAGGGTTGTTCATATTTGGAGTGTTTGTCTCGGAACGTATGTCCGCCTCACCGCATTCTATTCACAATGTTAATACTGAACCACCGTTTAGTGATCATGGCTTTTCGCCTTTGGGCAATCTGGGGAATGAATAAGAAGTTGATCATTGGGACCTTGTCGTTCTTCATATTGTACCTCGTGGCTGCTTGTGTTATCAACGAACTCCTCATTTTCCCATTGAAATGTGAGTCTCATTACCTGAAACCTTCATGACCGACACTAGTAGGCTAAACTGAACTCCCCGTCGCGCACCAGTTTTCAACCTCCCTCCCTTGACAGGCTGCATGACCATCGTCAAACACCCCAAGTTATATATACTGTTCGTCATACCAATTTTTTATCACACTGGTGGGTGCCCAACGAATTCTCGATCAAACGATTTGTTCACCGACGAATGTCAGTTATTTTGGCTTTGATAGCCTATCCTTGCCTAAAATCATTAAATGGTGCCGTTGTCTCTTCTCGCCTTCTCAACCTATTGGGGTCTGATTGTACATCATACAGCTGACATTCCAACGCATTGGGTGTCACAGCTCTTTTCCGTTATATATTTCGAAGGTATGCTATAAATTGCATTCCCAGGCTAGCTGAACTCACGGTGATATAGGAATCCTATCATACGTCTTTTTTCTTGGTAAGGTCTAATCTTGGAGGACCCAAGTCAACGTGTACTCCTACTAACCCACGAGAAGCCAGCTCATACGTCTGTTTTATTTTCACGTATTACATTGTATGGGTAGTTCCGTCCCTCGTTTGAACGCAACCCCTGACACTAATTTACAACAGCAAGACCATGTGTGGATGGTTCTCTAGTAAGTTGAATAAGCTGCATTTCCCTCTTGTCTCTAAACCCATTGTCAGCGTTGCCCGAATCACTCGGGTTGTGATCTCAGGTCGAATGGTCCTAGGCATCCGGCAGAGCCTAGATACAGGTTCTATGTCCAGAGGTGCTTTCTCTGCACGAGGATCTACCCGCCATCAGAATACCATTCTTCCGCAGTGAACTCTCCTGGGACTGGTTACCGCGTTCATGTATTTCTCGGTTCTATGGACTCAGAGCTGTGTTACTATACTTAGGGAGGGCTTTTCGATGGACTTTGTGCTTGGACACCTGTTTGGCACATTTACTGTGTTCTTGAAATTAATAGTCATCGCCGGTCCATACCCCATAGCTACGCATACCGCCCCACGCAGTTAGCTTCTCCACAGTGATAAGTATTGCTTGTCTGGTCGTTGGCGGGGCATCCAACTTCCAGCACGGAAACTCAGTCGGAAAATTAGTTCTCATCGGGGCAACGCTTACAAGTGTGACGTTGATGTGACTCGTTTGTGGAACCTTAATAGGACACCCTTGTTGTTTCAGTTGTCTCTTTCTGAATCTCAACGTTAATGTTTCAATGCCATATCCTACTTAGAGTCGCGTCAGATTCCTCAGGCTCTAAAGGTGATGCCATTCCAGCTGAGGGGCACGACAATCGGGCGCGTCACACGGCTTCAGCTGAGAGCGTAGCCCTTCACACACCAACTGGCGCCGAAGCTTCTCATAGGGTGTTCTGATCTTCCTATACCCGGGACCTCCTCGTCTCAAATATACTCAAGTACCCTTGACGTCGGTCTGAAAAAACAGCATATATCCACTCCCAGGCTGGGTCAGCAAACCTCTATCTTGCACCTATCCATGATTGTGGCCTTTTCGAGATGTCTCGCTTTGGCGTTGGGAATACTACTTGCAGCAGCGATGCAATGCATCGGAGTGAAGAGGAAGACATGCACACTGAGCCCCCTGGGGCCCGGATTTGACGATACTGATCAGGTACGAAGAAGCGGCCCGAGTTCCGTCATTCAAGTCTAGAAGAGCAATACAGGTCGAGGCGGCCATTGCAGCTTGTGGCCATTCTGGAACTACGATCTTCGAAGAAGGATCCTACAACATCACGAGGTCCGTTCTTTTTAGCTCGCATGTGCTTGTGTACGTCCCCAACATGCATGCCCTCCCGGATGCAGGAAAATGATGTGGGACTTGGATTCTGCGCATGTTGACCTTAAGGGATTTCTGAGTGTAAGCTTCCGGGATCGCGAATTACCTTTCTCTTTCTCTTTCTCACACCTGCTCATAGTTCCAACCTGATTTGGATCACTGGCTGAATTCTACGAATACATTCCAAGTTGTTTTCATCCAGGTAACGATGCACTCTCCCTCCGATGCAGATCCTAACGCCGGTCGACTAGAGTCAATCTTCTTGGTTTGTCGTGACCGGAAAGGATTTTACTATTGATGCCCACAATATTGGGGGTATCGACGGCAATGGCCAGGTAATACATGTGGATTGATGCGGCGGCCTATTTGGCTAACGGTTAACGATAGGTCTGGTGGAACTTCTTCACTACAGTTCCGCGCCAGGATGGTGACGGTCGACCAATTTCCCTGACCCTCTGGCGGGTGACCAGGGGAGTGGTTCGCGATTTCACTATTCTTTCACCTCCGTTCTGGGCAAATGCCGTTGCAGAGTCCACGGACGTTCTCTACGACGGTATGTTAATTAACGCAACCAACTCAGATGCCACCTTCTTTGGCCAGAAGTATGAAATTGCTTTCGTCGTGACCAGAATGTTACTCACCACCTATCTAGTATTGTTTGGAATACCGACGGTAAGGTCCAATGCTTTAAGTTCTACATCGTGCTCACAGTTTATTCAGGCATCGACACCTATAGGAGTGATCGGATCACGATGCTTAATTGGGATGTTACCAGCGGCGACGATTGCATTGCAATCAAGGGTGTAAGATCCAGAGACCCTCCCCTTAGTGCTATTACTGAAAGTGGCCAAGAACTCCTCAAATATCGTGGCACGGGACTTCGTCTGTCGTGGTGGAGAAGGTATTGCGTTTGGTTCTCTTGGACAATATGCCAATATGGTCTGAGCGGTCTTGGAATCATATTAATACCATGCTAAATGTTCTCATAGAGCGACTTTGTCTCCAATGTGCTTGTCGAGAACGTGCAGGTGATTCTAACCACTTCCTAGCAGCCGCCACGGAATTCGCATTTTAATAGGTCCTACGACTGAGCGCAAGCCAACAGCCCAACATGGTTCACGGCGTGAGTAACAGAACGTCTTTCACCCCCTCGTATCTTAATGAATCCGTCAGATTTACTTCAAATCTTGGGATGGTGCCATTAATGGCATGCCACCTACCGGAGGCGGAGGCGGCCCAGGTCGGATCTTCAATCATTCAGAACCCTACCCGTCTTCTTACTGTCGTTCAGGCCTTGTGAAAGGGGCTGTTTTTCGAAATTTCCAGTTAGATCAAGTCGAGACGGCAGTCCAGATCCTACAGAACTTTGGCGGTGGGTGGGTGATAATATTGTTTCATCGTCATATGGGAGTGGATATTAATTACTATCCATTAGTGGTGCTGTGCCTTCACAGCTGAAGTTTGAAGATATGTTATTCGAGAACATAACAGGCACCACAAATACTAGCACAAGTATGTTGTTCTATTTTCTTGTCAATGAATATCTACTGAAACCAGCTCACAGTCGTCAACTTCGAGTGTAGTGCGGCTGTTGGCTGTTCGGATTTGAGTTTCAAGAATTTCGATGTCCAAGGCCTTAACGGAAATGATGTGTTTGTGTGTGATAACGTTCAGAACATTACTGGTTTGAGTGGTGCGTACACACGGCCCTCGGCTCTGCCAGGTCGAACTCATATGGAACCCCCAGCACCTTGTAACTAAATAACCTTGCTTCAACAAATCATAACAGGCTCCTGAGATTCTGGTGCTGTCGCAGCTGGCCCGCGTTTGAGAGCGGGCCGAGCGAGACTTCCGAGTGTCCGCATGACACTGTCCGTGACCATAGTTTTCGCTTCTTTAACATCACTTCTCGGACGTCTCTATGTCATCTGGGAAGAATATTAGGCCCTATTGCGGCTGCGTTCCTGAAACCTTTACTCCCCACCTGTGAGACTCTGTAAAGCATGCCGGGTGTCCTGCGCATATTCTCCAACTTGATACTTATTAACTTCGCTTTTGCTGCCATTTGTCACTTGAGCCCTCTGGGCGCAGGGAAGGATGACACGGATCAGGTCTGGATGTCGCTGCAATGCTGGGCTATACATTGATTGAAATCCACAGATTGAACAAGCCATTTCAACTTGTGGCCATTTTGGTACAACGATTTTCGAGGAAGGGTCCTATAATGTCACAAGGCAAGTAAATGTTTAGGATCTTGGGCACTCGACCATTACTCTCAGTTTAGGAAAATGATGTGGGACCTGAAGAGCGCGACGATCGATTTGCGTGGCTTCTTGAGCGTATGTTTTTTATAGTTCTGCAGGCCTTGAAGTCAGGACCTGAAATTGCTCTATGCTTAGTTCAAACCTGATATTCAATTTTGGTTGAATCCAGCGAATACTTTTAGGGTGGTTTTCATCCAGGTATTACGATGCTGATGACATCTGTTACCAACGCTGATTGCGCCTCGGATATAGAGCCAAGCATCATGGTTTGTTGTTACTGGATCAGATTTTGTCATTGATGCGCATAACACCGGAGGCATCCAAGGGAACGGACAGGTAAGCAACCCGAATGCCTGCCGTTTTAGATTTTTGTTAATAGATTCACTAGCCTTGGTGGTCGTTCTTTGCGACTCGCACTCGAGCGGATGGGGATGGCCGACCAATCTCCTTGACTCTTTGGCGAGCAGCTCGAGGGATAGTTCGGAACTTCCGTATCGAGTCCCCACCGTTTTGGGCCAACACAGCCGCTGAATCGCAGGACATTCTGTATGAAGGGATGTTTGTGAATGCGAGTAATACTGACCCGTTGTTCGTTGGGAAAAAGTGAGCAAACATCCATTATTTGGGAGTCAATTGGCTAACAATGTGTAGCGTGGTGCCGAATACTGACGGTAAGCCCGTGAAGGAATCTGTTGACAACGCATTATGATGATATTGCCATTTGGGTAGGAATCAATACCTACAGAAGTGACAGAATAACCATGGTGAATTGGGATGTAACGTGTGGTGATGATTGTCTTGCTATCAAAGGTGTACGTAGCTGCCATCGGCAGTTGCTATCAAGCTTCTGATCCGCTGACCTCTGAATGGACCAGAATTCATCCAACATTGTTGCACGTAACGTCACTTGCCGTGGAGGGAATGGCATTGCATTCGGCTCGCTTGGTCAATACGCTAATATGGTTGGTATAATGTGTCGGACTTCGTGCATTGTTGCTTATTATGACGCAGAGTGACCTTGTGGAAGATGTGTTACTGGAGGATTTGCTGGTAAGCTTTCTGCGCAGCTCATCGTCGCTGTGATTGTGATTTAATTATATACTGTAGATGACGAGGATTGACCCACAAGTGCAGCCTAATATGCAAAATGGGGTATGTTAATATATGGACTATGTATAACCGCTGTTTGACCACCGTTTCCTTGAATCAGGTTTATTTCAAGACCTGGGATGGATCCATCAACGGCGCACCTCCTACTGGAGGTGGCGGCGGTCCAGGTTGGGCTATCTCCTATATTTAACGCGATAATCTTTCTGAAGAGCTGAGATTAGGTATGATGAAGAACGTCACCGCAAGGAACGTGCGCCTGGACCGGGTGAATCTACCCCTTCACATCTATCAGACCAACGGGGGACATTCGTGAGTGGAACGCGTGCTATGAATGTTCCTCAGGCACTTACAGACACGAATACAGAGGCGACGCACCTTCCCACCTCAATTTCAGTGACCTTCGGTTTATTGACTGGACTGGTAGCGTCCTCACGAACACGCGTAGGTGGTGGTTTTGAGGGTTGTCACACACTCTAACAAGTCACGCACAGTTGTCGACATTGAGTGTAGTCCGGCAGCGGGATGCAGAAATATCACCTTCCGTGACTATGATGTTGCTATTCCTGCCAATCAACCAGCGAGGTTGATCTGTCAAAACGTTGATGGGTTGACGGGTTTGAATGGTTCGTACATCAAATGTTCGTACGAGACATCGCTGAGGCCTGATGCGAAACTCTCTCATCAGCTCCGTGTAATGCCACAGGACGGCCGGCGTGATGTTGGGCGGTGGTGTATACGCGGAGGCCAGAACGAGTGCGTTGCAGTTGTTGACTAATCTTCTGTATGCTTGAATACTTCTGGTCCTGTTAACGACGTTCATCATGAGAAGTAGTCATGAATGAGGATACCCGCGTGATCCCCATCAGAACATGGCTGAACGAGGTTAACAGTTGCGAAGAGCCGCTGTGTTCGACCAAGTCTCCTTGTGAACCATGGGATGTTGTGCGCGGTCTAGAACCAACAAGACCCAGACGAATAATTCAGAAGTGTTAAGTATTCGAGAAAAGACAATAATAGGGTCGAGCACTATGGCAACCATGCCGTGCCTGTCCGATTCCCATCAAGGCATCTGAAGCACTGGATCAACAGCTCACGGCTTTTACTGGCCTTCTATCTCTTTTCCTTCCTTCCTCCACCATCTTTACCAGCTGGCCGGTACCGTTCCATTCCTTTCGTGATTACGCAGGACGTCCTTTCGATCTTTCATGGCTGCAAAACGGTCTTCAGGTTTAGACTTCTCGGATGGCAGGAACCCCATGGTTCAGCTTCAGCAGCACCCCGACCTTGATAGTAACTACGCTGGGGGCATGCAGCCGAGCCACCTTCAGCGCAATAAGACGGAGAGGAGGAGATTACAGGGACTTCAGCGTTCCGACACTGTGGGCTCAGTAACCAGACCAGCACCAAACCAACCCAAGACGTTGAAGCAGCGATTCGATGTGTGGATGATTAATGAGGGAGGACGCCAGTTGTTTTTTGGCGTTTGGATTTTTCTGCACTTGCTGGTGGCGGTCTTCGGTTTCATCCACTACCAGCTCAAGGATAACTCGGTCCAAGCACGACAAACCTTCGGTATCACCTTCCGTATGTCATTTCTCCATTTTTTTCACTCTGCCATTGTCTTAATTCGGTTCTCAGCAATCGCACGTACGGCTGCTTTGGTACTTCACGTTGATGTTATCTTCATCCTTCTCCCTGTTTGCCGTAACTTCATCTCGCTCCTTCGTCGCACTCCGTTAAACGACATCATCCCGTTTGACAAGAATATCACCTTCCACAAAGCGACAGCATGGTCCATTGTCATTGGCAGCGTGGTGCACATAGTTGCCCACATGGTAAACTTTGCAAAGCTCGCAGCTGCTGACCCAACTGCCACAACCCTTGGCAAGAAGGTTGTCTCTTTCCTCGCTGCCAACTTCACTACAGGCCCTGGTGCTACCGGTTGGATTATGACGGTAGCTTTGGGCATCATGGTCTTCTTTGCTCTTGAGAAGAACCGCCGTGCCCACTTTGAGCGGTTCTGGTATTCCCACCACCTCTTCATCGTCTTCTTCATCTGCTGGCAACTTCATGGGATGTTCTGCATGATCAAGCCCGATCGTCCTCCGTATTGCTCCTTCAACACCATTGGAGTCTTCTGGGTAGGTATTACATCTGAAGTCATCTAATCTACTTGTGCTGACAATCCGATAGAGATACTGGCTTGTTGGTGGCGTTATCTGGATCTACGAGCGTATCTTGCGTGAGGTCCGCTCCCGTCATTACACTTACATCTCCAAGGTCATTCAGCACCCCTCGAACGTTATGGAGCTTCAAATCAAGAAGGAGAAGACCAAGGCTCGGGCCGGCCAATATATCTTCATCTGCTGCCCCGAGGTTTCGTACTTCCAATGGCACCCCTTCACCCTTACCAGGTACGTCACATCACCATTTCACACCGATGTTCACCTTTTCACATCGTCGGATCATCTAGCGCTCCTGAGGAAGACTATTTGTCGGTTCATATTTCCGTCAAGGGTGATTTCACCTCCGCCCTCGCTAAAGCCTGCGGCTGCAACTTCTCTAAGGGCAAGGGTGAGAAGGACTCAGCAGCCGGCGGCAAGGTTGTCGGCACCAACACTAATCCGCCTTGGAATGTGGCTCTTCCCCGCGTCATGGTTGACGGCCCCTTCGGAAGTGCTAGTGAAGACTTCCTCAAGTTCGAGACTGTCTTGTTGGTTGGCGCCGGTATTGGTGTAACTCCTTTTGCTTCGTTAGTTCATCATCTGTCTTCGTGGGGAATTTTGTGCTGACTTGATCTCCGTAGGATCCTCAAGTCCATCTGGTACCGCATGAACAACCTCCACGACTCAAAGCCAACTCGTCTCTCCAAGGTCAGTCCATCCTCGGCGCTACTGCCTGCTAAACCAACGGCGTATTCCAGGTCTACTTCACTTGGGTCATTCGTGACTTCGGCGCTGCTGAATGGTTCCATTCCCTGCTTCACGCTATCGAGGAGCAAGACACCCAGAACCGCATTGAGATCAACATATACCTGACCGCTAAACTCAAGGAAGACGAGATGAACAACATCATCGTCCAGGACGTCGGTGCTGAGAAAGACGCTATCACTTCTCTCCGGGCACCTACTCACTTTGGTCGACCTAACTGGGATCGCGTCTTTAACGCAATTACCGAGAAACATCCTGAGACTGACGTCGGTGTGGTACGTCCGCCTCCGTTTCTTGTGCTCGACTTCAGGGCTTCGAGCTGACGACTTGTACCCAGTTCTTCTGCGGTCCGGCTGTCTTGTCCAAGACCTTGCATCAAATGTCCAACAAATGGTCTGATCCTAAAGGAACACGGTTCTTCTTCGGTAAAGGTACACCATCCTGCTCGTTTTATGTCTTGCTTCACAAACTGATAGTCTTGGTCTACAGAAAATTTCTAGTCGTTGGGGATTATGCTCGCTGTTGTTGGTATCAATGTTTCTCGGTAAATGCCACACCTGTTGTCTTTTATACCTGTTTATACGTTGTGCTGGCCTCAATCGTAGACGTGAATCCTAATTCGTGGCGCAACTTAAGAATTACACCGACTGTACAGTTGTCTATCTGTAAACTACGAGTCGAATTGCTATAATGAGGATACGGTATATCAAAATGAAGTGCCGGGTGTGAGTTTCCCGTAAGCTGGAGAGCTTTTGATAGGCAAATAGCACGTCCATTTCCTCGCGTCAGTTCTCGTAGACACCTTTTGATAGCCTGTCTATTGGCATTTGAATAATCCCCTTGACGAGGATAAGGCTCAATACCCGTAGATCATGTGCTGCTAAGTCGCTAACAACATCAATGCTAGGATATTCAACAACAGCGATACTGCTATTATATTACTGTTACTGCAGTAAGCATTCAAGCACCTAGGCCCATTGGTAATTGTGTCCGATCCGATCCAGCTAAATCCCTCGGAGGAGCCGAAACGTATAGATAATCACCCAAGTTTTGATCAGTAACCTAAGTACTATTGATACAAACGACCTCTCGGTTGAGAGCGGAGTCGCATGTCCACTGAGCCTCAGTGCTGGATAGCACATCTTTCCCCAATGCCAGGCATGCATCCATGGACAAAGGCTAACTCGGGGTTTCCTGTGCTCGGCTTTCCTAAAATGCGTCGCGGCAACATGTTTCCTCCATATCATGTCCTGCAATATCGGAAGAACCCACCTTGATGATAACGCCATGATACACTGGATTAGTTAAAGTCAACAGTGCCATTGGCTCGGAGGATCACAATAATCCATTGTGCATAGATGGTGAAATCAGACGAACTCAGTGAAGTAAGATCTTAACTCGAGTCGGTTAATCTGTAGTCATGTTACATTCTATTTCTACGACCTGGGGCTGATGGTGGCGTACGAATGCTTATGCTTCTATCGTGAGTCAGTCTGCTACAATCATATAGTTTGAACGCCGCCAGTGGTCATGACTCCGGGTAAGGCCTTGCAAGGCGCTCGAGGGCCTGCGCTTTTGATCCGAAGAGAATGAAACGAACAGCATTCAACACGTATCATGAGCCATCGGATCGGCGCTCAATCGTTCCAGCTTCCAAGCTCAGTCCGATCCCCAGAGCGTTGTGGGAGCTCCGGAACTGCAATGTCTCTGATAACTGACAACGCACAGGGTACAACGATTACATCAGATACAGAGACGCTACGCCACACGCAGATTTCCTAGCAGCAGTTGTGCCATTCATGAAGTCAACTCATGATGTATGAACATCCAGGAATACTTCGGCAACAGCCTGTGAATCACCGGCTACTAGCGAGATGAACTCTATACATCGTGATCATCGGTCCTATCATCATTTTCATGCTAGCGTGGATCGCATGCAGGATAAAACCGGGGAAGTTACAGAAGACAGTGATTATGTATCTAATCTCCAGCAGCTGCTTCGGGCTGCATTAATCATTCATAGACTGGTACAATATTGCTTCCCGTTAGTTTCAGTGTCACATAGTGATTCAGGGCAAAGGCTATTGAACGACCCCACGACTTCGAGGATCGGAACCTTCGCCCAAGCATCTATTGTAGTGGCATCCATCAGATTCAAAGGAACGCTAGCGCTCCAGGAGATATATTTGCGTCGGATTCGACAGCGCCTTTAAAAGGTTTGTCGCTAGAGTGCATCCCCCCATCTTCTGGTACTCCTAGCGTGTCCCCACAATGATTCCACTTGAACAATACACTCAAGATCTACGCCAGCTTCAGTTATATCAGGTAAGCCATTGGACATCCCTGAATATATACAATCCGCAATGGACTCATAATCATTGTAACAGTATGTCGAAGGTATGCCGCATGAATCCTCTGAGCAGATCAAGTCCGTAAATTGTGAGCGCCAATATTTTACTGCAGGGATCGCCCTGGCGATATATGTAAATCATCACACCGTCCAACTCTCGATTCTTTTCCAGTCCTGCTCATCTATTGTCTTAAAAGGCATACGACTACCTTTTGATGCTTTCACTGGAGATAGAGCTTGTCTGGGCTTCCCGGTGGACCTTGATGAAATGTGTCTTTCTTCTAGATCGTTATCTTGTCATACCGAATCTGATTCTACAGCAGTTCCGTAGGTTGGATTCTTCGTGAGAAGTCATTTTGTGTTGATGATTCCATGCGCAGTGCTCGGCGTTGGACGGAATCGGGTCTCCAACTGTGAAGACGTAGCGCAAGCACATGCTTGTGAGGAGTTCTTACGGTGTAGCTTCAATAGTTCGTGCTAATTTTCGTCTCAGACGTAACTTTGGTTGGTGTATTCCTTTCTGAAAGTAAGCAACTGGGCTTCAGTTACTAGGAGTGGTTTAGTATTCATTCAATGCTCAAGCAATTCTTTGCCTACGCCTCTGGGTCATGTGGGGAAGTGACAAAAGAATTCTTGTCGGAACGGTGTGCCTGTTCACCGGAACGACTGCCTTTCAAACATATTTCGCTGCAAATTTTTTTGCATCAGATACTTGTGAGTGTTCGATACATTTAAAACATTGGCTTGGGAATAGCTGGAAGATGCTAAATACCTGTTGATAGACAATTTTCAATCCCTTGGCGAAGTTAAGGGATGCGTTTTCAATACACCGCTTAAGAACGGGTACTTTACTTACCTCGTTAACCTTTTCCTTGATATTGGTAAGCCGACTTCACTGGATATATCTTTTAAGCTGGTTAGGCGACGAAGAGTCTAGTGGTATTTGTGCTGGCCCTGATCCCAACCATCCGAATGCGTGGGTCCTAGATGTTTCTTCTTTATGAGTCAACACCTAATTCCACATGCTCACAGTCAGATCAGACCGAAGAGGTTTAGGGGGACGCAGCTTGATGCATCGAGTATACCGTGAAGGCGGGATCCCGTTGAATTGCTTTCGCGTTACCCGTATCTCACCTCATATCTTAGGCGTCCTGTTCTACATTTATCTCTGTGGTATGTTTCATTCACGTTGAAACACGCACTCCTTAACCACCGCTATTCTCAATCTTACTAAGCATATTCTGCGCTATCTTTGGGTGTAGTCATCCAATCTGTAAGTCATCTCCTGACCCTTGACCTGAATTCAGCTAAAAGTCTCTTGATACGTAGGCAGATTACATATTTATGATGATCCCGTGAGTGTCAACTATACCCGAGCACTTTACCAGTTCCCATCGACATCAACTTACAGCCCATTCGTCGTCATACGAATGATTTTGTCAACGAGGATGGTACTCCACACTCGGCGACTTTACGCCATTGAGCCGTTGACATTAGGACTCTCAGCTACAAATCAAAGTAGATTGGTGTAGACAAAACTTTGTCGTCCTAGCCTGGACTACTTGCAAGACCCAAGCAGCTGAATTAGACTACTGGGACTTTCGAGCATCACTTGTGAGTGAAGTCGACGTCAAACTTGAACGTTAAAACGTCCAGTCCTTCCATAACGACTATGTACCCAAATCGACGAAGTCCATGAGACACTCCCATTTTTGTGTAAAAGTTTTTATGTTGTGTGCGCAAGTGCGTGCCAAGAGTATCTGAAAGGCCGTCGGAGACCATACGTTCGGCATCACTAGGGGGAGGGCCTAAAAGAGGGAAACGTGGGTATGCAGTGGACTTGAAGTGCTATTGAGATCGAAGTAAGAATGGACAAGTCTCCTATCTACGTCCCACTCATATTCATATCCTTCCTAATCCGTGGTTTCCGATCTACGGACCAGACTGAGAGATTTAGCCCTAACACTAAAATATGACAGGCTGGGGCGGACCTGACCCGAAAGTCTCACCTTGACTGAGCTCTCCGATGGCCTCACTTTATGTGAATTAAGTCACGTCATATCTGCACCTATGATACTGCTATTATATTATTGCTATTGCGGTAAGCTTTCAAGCACCTAGGTCCATTGGTAATCAAGTACAATCCGATCTAGCCAAATCCCCCGGAAGAGCCGAAATGCATATGTAGTCGCCCAAGTTTCGCTCAATAACCCACCGTTAACACAAACGACTTCTTGGTTAGGAGCAGAGTCACATGTTTGCTGACGCTGGGTGCTGGATAGCACATCTTTCCATAATACCAGGCGTGTACCTGTACAGCAGCCGCCTGGTTACTACGGTATGCGAGTGCGATAACGTCCGTCTATCGCTGGGTTCTAATCCAATCAAGGAGATCGTTGGGTCATCCCTCCAAGAGGAGCCACGAATGTACACTACTTATATACTATGTAGTTGTGTCATAATGAAATTTTGTGGGTGGTGCCAGCTACATGTGTAGCCGAACCGGCACCTCCACATACCCACGGACAAGGGCTACCTAGGACTCCCTGTGCTCGGCTTTCTGGAATATATCATGACAACATGTTTCCTCCATATCATGTCCTGCAATGCCGGAAGAAACCGTCTCGATACTAGCGTCATCATACTCTTGGTTAATTGAAGTCAACAGTGTCATTGGCCCGGAGGATCATGATAGTACATTGTCCATGGATCGCAAAATCAGGCAGCCTCAGTGCAGTTAACCTAAGTCGATTAACCTGTAGTCATGTTACATCCTGTTCTATGACCTGAGGCTGATGGTGGCGTGTGAATACCTATGCTTCTATCGTGAGTCAGTCTATTACAATCAAGTAGTTTGAGCGCCGTCAGTGGTCGCGACTCAGAGTAAGGCCTTGCAAGGCGCTTGAGGGCCTGTGCTTTTGATCCGAAGAGAATGAAACGTACGGCATTCAATATGTACCATGAGCCACCTGATCGTTGTTCAAACGTTCCAGCTTTCGAGTCTGATCCCCACAGCGTTGCGGGAGCCCTGGAACCGCAATCCTCTCATAGTTAGTGCGTACAGAGTATACAGTCATATCAGACGCAGAGACAATCGCATTACCTCTGATAGTTAGTACACACGGAGTACAACAATCTTATCAGACACGGAGACGTTACGCCACACTCAGATCTCCTAGCAGTGTTGTGCCGTTCACGGAAGTCAATTCATGACATATGAACATCCAGGAATACTTCGGCCACACCCGACGAATTAGGGCACTAGTGAGATGGAGTTTGTACATCGTGATCATCCGTCTTCTCACCATTTCCATACTAGCACAGATCGCATGCAGACAAAACCCGAGGAAGCCGGAAAAGACCCCCCTTCTATGTCCAATCTTCAGCGGCTGCCCAGGGCTGCATGAATCATGCATGAACTGGCACAATACTGCTTCCCGTTAGTTTCAGTGCCACTTAATGATACAGGGTGAAGACTGTTGAACGACTCCACAACTTCGAGGATTGGAATCTTCGCCCAAGCATCCATTGTAGTGGGATCCATCAGGCTCAGGGAGATACTAAAACTCCAAGAGCTATATTAGTGTCGGGCTTGACAGTGCCTTTAAAAGGCCTGTCACTAGAGTACATTCCCCACCTTCTGGTACTTCCTACGCGCCTCCATCATGATTTCACTTGAACAATACACTCAAGATCTACACCAGCTTCGGTTGTCTCAGGTGAGTCATTAGACATTCACGAACCTATACGACCTGAGACGAACTCATAATCATTGTAACAGTATGTCGAGGGTACGCCGTATGAACCCTGAGTTGATCAAATCCGTAAAATTGTGATCGCTAATATTTCATTATAGCGATCGCCCTGGCAATATATGTAAGTCATCATGCCATCCGATTCTCGATTTATTTCGGGTCTTGCTTATTTATTGCTTAAAAAGGCATACGACTACCTTTTGATGTTTTCACTGGAGATAGAGCTTGTCTGGGCTTCCCGATGGACCTTGATGAAATGCGTCTTTCTTCTAGATCGTTATCTTGTTATACCGAATCTGATTCTACAAGAGCTTCGTAGGCTGGGTTCTTCATGGGACGTCATTTCGTGCTGACGATTCCGTACGCAGTACTCGGCGTTGGACGGAATCGGGTCTCCAACTGTGAAGACATAGCGCAAGCACATGCTTGTGAGGAGCTCCCTACGATGTCGCTTCAATAGCTTGTGCTGATTTTCGTCTCCAAAGACGTGACCTTAGTTGGTGTGTTTCTTTCTGAAAGTAAGCGACTAAGCTTCGATGACCAGAAGTGGTTTGACGTTCATTCAATGCTCAAGCAATCCTTTGCATACGCCTCTGGGTCATGTGGGGAAGTGACAAGAGAATCCTTGTTGGAACGGTGTCCCTATTCGCCGCAACGACGGCCTTCCAAACTTTTTTTGTTGCAAAATTCTTTGCGTCAAATACTTGTGAGTGTTCGATTTGTTCCAAGCATTGGCTTGGGAATAGTTGGAAGATGCTAAATATCTGTTAACAGACAGTTTTCAATCCCTTGGTGGAATCAAGGGATGTATTTTCGACACACCGCTAAAAAACGGGTACTTTACTTACCTCGTTAATCTTTTCCTTGACATCGGTAAGTCGACTACACTGGACATGTCTTTGACCTGGTTAGATGACGGAGAGTCTAGGGGTGCTCGTGTTGGCTCTGATCCCGACCATCCGAATGCGTGGGTCCTAGATGTTTTCTTTTGTATGTGTCAACACCTGACCCCATACGCTCACAGTTAGATCAGACCTAAGATATCTAGGGAGGCGCAGCCTGATGCATCGAGTATATCGTGAAGGTGAATTCTTGACCGAATTGTTTTCACGTTACTTGCAACTCACCCCATATCATAGGTGTCCTGTTCTATGTTTATCTCTGTGGTAGGTTTCATTCACGTCGTGGCATACACTGTTTAATCCCTGCTGTTTTCAACCCTGCTATAAGCGTATTCTGCACTGTCTTTGGGGGTAGTCGTCCAATCTGTAACCCATTTCCCGACTTCTGACCTGAATTCAGCTAAAAGACTCTTGATAGGCGGACTACATATTCATGATGATCCCGTGAGTGTCAACTGTTCCCGAGTGCTTCACATATTAGGACTGACACCGGCTTGTAGTCCGTTCGTCGTCATACGAATGATCTTGTCAACGAGGATGGTACTCCACACTCGGCGACTTTACGCCATTGACACGGTGGCATTAGGACTCCCAACTACAAATCAGAGTAGATTGGCGTAGACACGACTTTGTCGTCCTAACCTGGACTACTTGTAAAACCCAGGCAATTACATAAACTACTGGGACTTCTGGGTATCATTTGTGAATGCAGTGGGCGCTGAACTTGAATATTGATCCGTTCAATCGTTCCACAATAATCAAGCACCCAAAAATCGACAAGGTCCTTGGGCTCCGGTCAATTTTGTGTAAAAACGGTACGCCAATATTCTTGGATTGACCACCGCAGGGGTCGAACCTGCAATCTCCTGATTACTTATCGTAGTCAGACGCGATGCCATTTCGCCAGGCGGCCTTGATCAAGGCTCGTGCCTATTTTTATATGGTGCGCAGCGCACATGTACCGATCCAATTTACCATCAACTTGGACACGCAGGATTGTGCAGAGGCTTGGGGGCCAAAAACGGGACCATTAGTGATTATTGACCACCGCAGGGGTCGAACCTGCAATCTCCTGATTCCGATGCAAATCGTAGTCAGACGCGATGCCATTTCGCCAGGCGGCCTTGTTGAAGGTGATATGACATATTTCCCTGGATCCCTTGAGACGATAAGTAGAAGGTGGTCTACATACAGAGAGCTGCGAAGTGAAGCCACACCAAGTTCTCTAGTCACCCCTCTCCAAAAATCCTGTCCCACCCGCCTTGACCTTACTCAGAAAGTTCTCGTACCACTTTCCGATGACGCTCATAGGAACCATAACATCAGGCGTCACCTTTCCCGAACCGTCGATGAAGCTTGAAACGTAATTGAAGAGGTGTTTGACGATGCGATCCGCGAGGAATAATGGATCTTTTGTGAGGTCTTGAGGACTTTTGACCAAAGAGGAATTAAGAGTGGACATTTGAGCCTGAATCTGATCTAGGGGCTCAACGGAGAGGCCAAGGATTGCGGTCACGTCTGCGCCGGGATTTTGGGTGGAGGACGTGGATGAGAACGCATTTTGAGTGTGGCTGGAAGCGGGGTTGGATGTAAACGTGCCGCGAAGGCGGAAGATAGCTGAGGGCTTTTCGTTGGACAGCCTGACAAGGGGGTCGGTGAGGGAGTTGGGGAGAAATGGGAGAAATGGGTGAAGAGTGGGACTTACATTCCTAGTAGCTGGAAGCCCTTTCCGGGCCAGAAGAAGTGCACGGTTGCACCATAACCGTCAGGGAATGGAACTACGGAGAAAAGTAAATTTGCGATATGAAATCAACAGTGGTGATATCATACCGGTGCCCAGGAGGAAGACGCAAACGTGGTTAATGGTGCTCGCCTGCGGCAGCTCAAACAACGCATGGGTTTCGTCGACCTGCTGAAGGTTTGTTTGGAGGAGACGGCCGGCGACGCAGCAGCCGAACATTGTTGTCGGGGATGGAGTTGGAGATCGAGAACATCGCCAAGTGCCTGTTTTGGAGAACACTGGAGAACACGGTGGAAGGTTTACAGAAGGGTGTCACTTTATGTCACCATTCCCGTGTTGCACCTGAACAACATGGGTGGTCCTGCGCGGGTGTTCAGAAGAGTCGAACAGGCTCGCGGAACAAGACAAGAAGACGGCAGCAGAAGACAGACAGGGAATGTCCTCAGGCACAGCGAAGACCGTGGGAATCTAGGAGCTAATGTTCTGTGTCGGAGTTGGCAGTGCCCAACATCCTTTCCGCTCTCTCCATAATCCTTCATCATCATTATGTCAGACCTCGACGACGAAATCCTTGAACTCGCCGGCGCCGGCGAGAAGAAGCGCAAAAAGTCCCACGCATCCAAGTCCAACAAGCGACGCAAGGAAGAGTCAGTATCAGCCATGCCTCATATTTCTGGATATTAACCTATGAGTCTAGTCCCTTGGTCACCAGCGACTCAGAGCGCACACCGGAGAGCGAAGAAGAGGAAGAGGACCCATACCCGTTGGAAGGGAAATATAAAGACGAGCATGACAGAGAACAGTATGTGTCTATCTTACCCTCCTCGCATAATTCACGCATATTCCCCTGCGCACAGGCTCCTACAAATGCCAGAGGTTGAGAGAGAGGAAATTCTATCGCAGCGGTTAGAAGAGAAGCAACAGCTCCTAGATAAGCGGCTGCTTTCACAGATGGTACAGCAACAACGGGGTGGTGGAGGCGATGACAGTGTAGCAAAGGCAGCCAAACGTACGGAATTCATGGTTTCCTTTTTGGACGATAACGATATTGATACCTCTGTTTAGGCCAGCACATGGCGAGAGGTGCGACAAAGGAAAAGTCGAGCAAGCTCGCCGAGTTGAAGGCAAAGCGGAAAGCAAAGGATGAGAGAAAGCGGGTACGTTCGACTCTAAAGCACTGGGATATGCACCAACCGTGTTGAATTCCCAGCATTCATCTCCAAAACGAGACCGCTCGTCATCACCCATGGATATGGAGATCTCGGACGGTGAATCTGAGGACGGTCAGATCACCAAGTTCGAACAGGAAGAAGAGAAAGTTGGACGAATATTCAACAAGCCTTCGTCAGAGAGCGAGCCCATTACCCTCGAAGATCTCGAGAAATGCCGGTTGTCGAGAGATCTTCTGGTCAAGCATGCACTGGCTCCATGGTTTGAAGATTACGTTAAAGGTTCGTCTTGCACCCTCTTGTAGTCCGCCTGCTTGCTTAAAAGTCTCAGGTGCATGGGTGCGGTACTTGATTGGGCAGGAGGACAATCACGAACCCGTTTACCGGATTTGCGAAATACAGAGTGCGCTTCCAGTATATTCCCCATACCCTGTCTCATCCTCCGTCTGTATCAAGACCTTGCTCCCGACTTTGTCAAGCCTTACAAAGTCAATGACAAAACAGTAGATCAAGCTCTCGAGCTCAGGCACGGCAAATCTGTGCGCATCTTCCCTATGGACAAAGTGTCAAACGGCGCAATCACGTCCGTATGTCAAACAGATCCTGAAACATCCGGAATTATGCTAATGAATGTTTGGTCAGAAAGAGTTTGAGCGTTTGAAGCGGACGTGTGCGTCCGAGGACGTCAAGCTACCAACAAAACGCGACCTTGAAATCAAAGTTGCACAATTACACAAACTACCAACGCAACCTGTCACAGAGGTAAGCCGCCCCAGTGGCGCTAATGTATTTCTTTCCCCTTACACTCTGCCATCCTTCACAGAGTGACATCAACGCAATGCTTGCGCGCAAATCTCAGCTCCAAGCCAATAAATCTGCGGGAATGACGACGATGGAACGTTCTCGACTCAACGCCGCCCGAACTCTCGCCCTGCGCCGCAATGACTTCGACGAGGTCGCCGAAATCGACGCCCAGTTAGCCGCTCTCGTGACGCCGATTAAGTCCAGACAGAGTGAAGAAGCAGCGGACTTGTTGGCGAAGGTGAATGAACGGAATAGGAAAGCGAATATGGAGGTTGTGAGGAAAGCAGAACTGGCAGAGGCAGAGAGAAAAAGGAGGGAGAGGAAGTTGGCTGCTACTGGGACGCCTGTGCAGGCACATGATCCGAGTGCAAGGCTGAAAACCCTGCCGAGATTGTTTAATTCTGCCACGCCGACGACTTCGAGGTTTGTCCTAATTTTGCTTTAGTGTTGCTGAGTCTTGATTGAGCTCAACTCCGAATGACAGACCGGGTACGCCGAGCGGGACGCCACAACCTTCACAGTCGGTTAGAGCGTCGCCTTTGCCACCGTCCGCACTTTCCGGGAAGGCGAATGGTGGTGCTAAGACGTTTGAGGCGTCGGTTATTGATGCTGTTGATGTTGATCTTGGGGATTTTTAGGCTTTTTTCCCTTGATTTTGGGTTTGGAATTGATTATTGTGCTTGGTTGCTTTATACATTTGTAGAGGATAGGGAATTTGCTATAGTACTAAATACGCTAGGTTTTGCGTATAGTGGGTTGGGTGTCCGGCATACTTGCAGCTATTGCCAGGTGTTGGTGATTGAACACAATGTTCACAGTTACCTTGCGAACCCCTTCGGCTCCTTAACATGCATGAATCCTCATGAGTACTCATGAGTTGGCATAATATTGCTAATATTGCTACACAGCATAGTAGAGTGTATATGCTACACGTTCTCAGCGAGATTCCGAATATGGAGCCAATTCAGTTTCAATTCAGTTTTCACTGAAAACTCACTGAAAACGGGGTTACATATACACTCTATTCGCAAACCGCTTTCAGCGAGAGCCTGGGTACGGAGCAACTCAGTTTCAATTCAGTTTTTGTTGAAAATTCGCTGAAAGCGGGGTTGAGAATATGCTTAATAACACTCCTCATGGCCGGCCTATGGCATGATAGAGCACATAGGGTATAAAGGAGGACTAAAGCACAAAGGAGCCGATGTTTTCGTTGGAGAGCACCAGCGGCAGAGTATGTGATGGCAGGTATGAGCAATGACAGAGTCGACTTCTATTACGCTGTATGGGTTGCCCATTACTCAGATGAACATCATGAACCCTGTCGTCGAATGACAAATAGACAGTGGCATATAAACCGGTAATTGCACGTCAGGAATCATAATAGCTCTTCGTTTAGTTCCCGAATAGGACACATACATGGTTACTACTACGGAACTTTGAATGTTGTCTTCTCCGCCGGCCAAATCTACAAGCTACGAAGAAGACTTCTCGAAGTCGGGGTGCAACACTTGTATCGGACTCGGGACAACTCGTCGTATGCGAGTTTTCGTGGCGGTCCAAAATCCACACGTCGTTGATGATTCTCTCGCAGAGGCGCTGAGACCGAATGAAAACAGTTAGCCTTGATGAATTGGCTTCGAAGATTAAACTACCTATCATAGGCTGTGGGCATCAGCGACGTCAGGGTCTCTCACCTTTTGGGATGTTATTACTCCTGGGAGGGGTGCCAGGTTGCCGTTGAATTGATTCGCTCCCTTACGGACACGCTCCGTGAATAGCACTATATATTCGTGGCACTAATACTTAAAGACCCCCGTTTTCTTGAAAGCGCTTATTCTTGCCTGCTTATACCCCTTGGTTGCTTCGAATATGGCTCCAGCTGCGGAACTCGCTCAAGATGTGCAGGTGCTTCGGCTAAGCCAGGTGAGTCGTTGGGTATGTGCGACCTGCGGATTAACCGATGATTATTATGATAGTATGTTCAGGGTAAGAGCTTTTTTCGTCATTTGAAAATGTAAGCATCGGTGTTTACTTCCCCGTAGGCATCGCGTTGACGATATACGTGAGTCATCACATCATTCAAATCTCGCTTTGGTCTCAAGCCTTGCTCATTCTATGCCTCAAAGATATACGACTACTTTTTGACGTTCTCTCAGGAAGTGGAACTCATCTGGGCCTCCAAGTGGACCTTGGTGAAGTTCATGTTCCTCTTAAACCGGTATTCCATCCTAGCAAACCTTGGTTTACAGCTATCTGGTAAGCTCGAACTCTTTATGGTCGTTCAATTGGCATTTTGATAGTGTCGCCTACAGTGTTGGGTATAGTTGGATGGGATTCGGACATCAACTGTATGGGCTTAGCAGGGGCAATCATCTGTGGGTGGATACTGTTGCCCGTCTTCGACAGTTGGGTTGATCTTCATCATGTCAGACGTGGGGGTGGTTAATGTGTTCGTTTCTGAAAGTGAGTCAACTCGGTTTTTCAGCGAATGGGACTAGCTTAACGTCAGCTCACAACACTCAAGCAATCCTTTGCTTGCGCCTCTGGGTCATGTGGGAGAATGATAAACGGATCGTTGTCGGACTGGTTTCCCTGTTTGCCGTGTCAGCGGTCTTCCAGTCATATTACTGTTGGAAGTATCTTGGGCGGAACGCCTGTAAGTTCCTCAGTTCGACCCAAATTTTGATCTGGAGATATACGGAGATGCTGAAGGTTTACCAATAGATGAATTCTATACTCTTGATGAAATCCACGGTTGCATTTTCAAAGCATGGCTAGAGAAGAGATTCATTGCATGCTTCGTTGCCTTGAGTCTTGATATCAGTAAGCCGACTTCTGGTGCGCTTTATCTGGTTGAGTGATTGAGAGAATGCAGCCATACTTTTGTTGGCCCTGATTCCAACCATCCGAATGTGTGAGTCTAAGATGCTCTTTGGTATCCGAGTTGACATCTGATCCCAACACATTCAGACAGATCGGAACCAAGAGCTTTAGGGAGACGCAGTGCAATGCACCGAGTATATCGTGAAGGTAATCTTTGTTTAATTATTCTTGCACTTTCCGCATCTGACTTCATACTGTAGGTGTCTTATTCTACGTCTACATCTGCTGTAAGTCCGTTCACACAGATACATACACTCTTATATCTCTGAGTGTTCTTACCATCAACAAGTGTACTCGGCTCTAGCCTTGGGTATTGTTATGCAATCTGTGAGTCAAATTTCTTACTCTTCGCTTGAACATCAGGTAAACGGAAAGACTTTTGATAGGCGAACAACATATTTATGATGGCGCCGTGAGTGGCAATTGTTCTGAAACGTTGCACTCTCTGATGCAATTCCGATTGATGCCATTTATGTGTAGGCCATTCATAGTCATTCGCGCGATTCTGTCGGCGAGAATGATACTTCATACTCGGCGACTATATATTGCTGAGTTACCACCCTCATGGTCGGGACATTGGGCGACAAGTATACTGGTATAAGTACAACCCTGTAGTCTTCGGCTTGGTTCGCCTATAGGATCCAACCAGCCTGTGTAGTGCATGAAGGACTTGGGACATTTTTTGAGTGCCGTCGATGTTGACTTTGATGATGCTAATTCGCTTGTGTAAGAATCCTGTACACCTATAATTGCGTCCCGAAGATGTATAACAAGGGATATAACCGCTGAAGAAACTATCGAGACCTTGAAAGCGAGCAAAAGTTAAAGGGAGGATGAAGATGACTGCATGGAGGGTTCTCCCCAAGTCAACTCCGCTCTGGGCCTCGGAACTCCTGAACATGGGCAACCGAGCACAGCAACTGATGGTATATATATCTGTAGAAGCAGATCTCTTGAGGACAGGGGCACAGATAAAGATGGAGGACACACGATATGTATACTACCTTTCCTTTCAAATCTTGAGCTAAAGCGTTGCTATTACACCAACTTCCGTTCTTTTCCCAATCCCTCCTTGCACTATTTTCCCCCTGTTTTTTTCCGTTCTTTTCCAGCTTTATGATAGAGGCTAGCCCCAAGCAGACTGTTAATCATTGGCCAGTGCCTCCTAGGTCAAGCCTGTAGCAGCCGCAGTACTACAACGCCGAGATGCCTGAGCTAATATGTACCAGCCATTCAAGCGCTCAACATAGCTATGGGTATTGTTGAGATATCTGTGCTCAATGACGAGCACTCTGCCGAGGAAGGCCGTGGGATCAATCACCTGCCTAGCATGACAGGGTTCCTGGGAACCAGAGGTGTGGGAAATTGGAAATGCACTGAATTTCCGCGCGGAATATTTGTATTACATAATAGCTGTGCACGCGGAACTTTCAGAAAATCCCGCGCGGAACATACATGCAACATACATGATATGTGTGCGGGACTTTCAGAAAACCCCGCGCGAAATATTTATAATTCCGAGCATGAATTTTGTGCACATAACTTCTTCAAGGGAGGGTTGCTGTTGCGCGCGGGATTTTCAAAATCCCGCGCATGTGGTTTTCCCCCCCACGAGACAAGGTAATAACTAGATTGTGTAAACTACTGAGTATACTTTAGGTCTAGGCAATATGTAAATACCGCGCGAGCACATTATTAAGTTCCGCGGGGGCCAAATCTTTTTTAGGCCAACGGCCCGCCATAGATGGCAAAGTTGACTTTCACTACGCCGTATGGGCCGCCCGTTATTCAGATGAACCCACCATCGAATGACAGGCAAACAATGGTACGTAAACCGGTAATTGCGCACAAGAGTTGTAATAACTCTCAGTTTGATTCCCGAATAGGACACGTATGTACGTGGTACTACTGCGGAACTTTGAATGTCGAACGTTGTCTTCTCCGCCGGCTTGGCAAATCTGCGAGCTACGAAAGAAGTTTCTGGAAGTTGAAATGTAGAAGTGCGACTGCTCGCATCGGATTCAGGACGACTCATCATACGCGAGTTTTCGTGGCAGCCCAAAACTGATGCGTCGTTGATGATTTTCTCGCAGATGTGCTGAGACGATGAAAACAGTTAATCTCAATGAATTGACCTCGAAGATTAGACTATTGCTGTGGCATCTGTGACGTTGGGGACTCTCACCTTGGGGACGCTATTACTCGTGAAAGGGATGCCAAGGTCGCCATTGAATGGCTTCTCTCCCTTACGGATGCGCTTCGAGAACGGTACCATATATTGTGGCCCTAACACTTAAAGCTTAAAGGCGCCTGTTTTCAAAGTGCTACCCTCACCCTCTCATGCTCCTTGCTTGCCTCGAATATGGTTCCAGCTGTTGAAGTCGCTCAAGGTATACAGCTACTTCGGTTAAGCCAGGTGAGTCGTTGGATATGTGCGACCTGGACATTAACTGATAGTTGTTATGACAGTATGTTCAGGGTAAGAGTGTTTCAAGTCATTTGAAACTGTAAAGCATCGATGTTTACTCTGCCATAGGCATCGCGTTGACGGCATACGTGAGTCGTCACACCGCTCAGATTCAGTTGGTTTTGTATCAATCCTCGCTCATTCTATTTCTCAAAGATATACGATTACTATTTGACATTCTCTCAGGAAGTGGAATTCATCTGGGCCTCCAAGTGGACCTTGGTCAAGTTCATCTTCCTCCTGAACCGGTACTTCATCATTGTGGGCCTTATATTACAGTTATCTCGTAAGCTAGGACTCCTCGTAGTCTTCCAATTGTCGTTGACGGTGTCGCCTACAGTGCTAGGGATGACCGGATGGGATTCGGACGTCGATTGCATCGGCTTAGCGCGGGCGATCTTCTGTGAGTAGATGCCCGTTGCCCGTCTTCAACAGTTGAGTTGACCTTCGTCGTGTCAGACGTCGGGGTGGTTAACGTGTTTACTTCTGAAAGTGAGTCGATTTCATTTTACAGTGAGTTGGACTGGTTTAACGTTAGCTCGCGACGCTCAAGTAATCCTTTGCTTGCGCCTCTGGGTTATGTGGGAGAATGATAAACGGATTCTTGTCGGACTGGTGTCCCTGTTTGTTGCGTCATCAGCCTTCCAATCATATTACTGTTGGAAATATCTTCGGCGGAGCGGCTGTGAGTTCCCCACTTTGATCCGAAGATAGCATGGAGATGCTGAAGAGTCACCGCTAGATGAATTCTACACTCTTGATGGATTCCGTGGCTGCATTTTCAAAGGACGGTTGGAGATGAGATACCTGACATGCCTCGTTGCATTGAGTCTCGATATCAGTAAGCCGACTTCTGGTATGCTTTATCTGGTTTGATGATGAAGAGAATCCAGTCATACTTTTGTTGGCCCTGATTCCGACCATCCGAATGTGTGAGTCTACAGCCTCTTCGGCATCCGAATCAACGTCTGATCCCAACGCACATTCAGATAAATTGGAACCAAGAGCTTTAGGGAAACATAGTTCAATGCATCGAGTATATCGTGAAGGTAATCTTTGAATAATTATTCCTGCGCTTTCCACATCTCACTTCATACTGCAGCTGTCTTGTTTTACATCTATCTCTGCTGTGAGTTCTTTCATGCAAATGCATATACTCTTGTGCCTCTGAGTGTTCTTGCCACCAATAAGTGTACTCGGCTCTAGCCTTGGGTATCATTAATCAGTCTGTGAGTCAATTTCTTTACTGTTAGTTTGAACATCAAGTAAGCGGAAAGACTTTTGATAGGCGAACAACGCATACATGGTGTTGCCGTGAGTGCCAATTGTTCCGAAGCATTTCACTCTCTGATACAATTTCGATTAACGTCATTTACAGACCTTTTGTTGCAATTCGCGTGATTCTGTCGACGAGGATGATACTTCATACTCGTCGATTATATAGCACTGAGTTACCACCAGCATCGTTGTCGGGACATTGAGCTTCAAGTATACTGATATAAGTACAACCTTGCGGCCTCCTCAGCTCGGTCCACTCATATGATCCAGATGGCCTGTAGAGCTCGAAGGTCTCGAGACATCTTTTGAATGCCGTCGATGTTGGTTTTGACGATGTCAAATCGCTTGTGTAAGAATCCTGTACGGCTATAATTACGACTCGAAGCTACATGCGTAACTGCTGGTATTGTATGGTCGGCGAAAGCCTCGTTAACATATACCCCAATGACGTCAAAACGCGAGTTCAGACGCAACCTGTGGAGGTGTGCCTAAATTAACCCTTATATCCTGGCGCCCCCCAGGGCGACATCGGTGTCATACTTGGGCGCTGATCCTAACTGCAATCCTCGGAAGTGGCAGCACTGAAACGTACCCGTTTAGGCGCCGCACCCTCGTTGATGGTCAGGGCTTGTTGCCAATCTACCCCAGTGCCTGTATTGCCACTCACACCTACCGTTAATGCGATAGCTCTTGGTCGAGGGTGGAGCTGAGACTACTAGAGCACTGGCATTTCTCCCCACCGTACATCTTCGGTGAGGACATGTACTGGACGAAATATCCTTCTAAGTACTAGACGTACATCCATTAATGAGCATCCCAGAAATACATCACGGCAAAATGTTATCCCCTGCATCGCACTGTGCTATATCCGTTATGATAGAAGCCCCTAAGTGAACTTCCATGATCTACCAGATTTCCCTAAGCAAGGCTTTAGCACCTGCAGTATCATAATACCACGTTACCTGAAAGATCATCACCAGAGAGCCGGCATGCATTTGGCTCGAATCAGATGATCCTAGTAATTAATCAACCACAGCCGCACTATAACGTGTTTTCATGAATCCCAGGCGCTGACAATGAAAAGTGCTGTATGTATACTAACACCTCCCTAGAGTCATGAATCAATGCACCCGCTGCAACGTAACTCGAGCACCACCAGCAGGCATAATGTATAACGTTTCTTCTGATCCGAGGAGAGATCCCCAAATAGGGTCCAACGCGCGTGACTAGGTGTTGTCTCCTCTTCCGGCAGAATTTGCGAGCTGCGAAAATCTTCCCGAAATCGAAGAGCACAAATATAACAGTTATATCAGACCCGGAACAGCCTTTCCCAGCACCCTCATGAGATGTGATTTGCATGGCTGTTCACAAGCGACGCTACTCAGGCTGACTATTTCTTCGCTGACGGCACTTTGGAGGCCCAAAGGGAACATTTCATCACAACAGAATGGCTTCTTCGATTAGATATTATTGTCGCGGGCATCTGCTTTGTTGGGGTCTCTCGGCCTTTGGGATATTATTGCTCCTGAAAGGGGTGTTTCAGCTAACGTTCTCCATTACGGATGCGCTCCGAGAATGATACTAGGTTCGTGACATTATTTCGGCAGAATGCTTAAGGGCGCCTGCTTCCGAGTATTTATTCTCTCACCTCCTCTTGTGCCTTGACTACCTCTTAACATGGTTCCGCCTGTGGAACTCCCTCAAGATATACGCCTACTTCGGCTAAGCCAGGTGAGTCCTAGCATTTTTTAATATACACGACTTGTGGATTTACTGATGGCTGTTCCTGACAGTATGTTCAAGGTATGATTCGTTCTAGTTGACCGAACCATGGCTGCGAAGTGTTGACGTTTACTTATTTTACAAAGGCGTCGCGTTGGCAATATACGTAAGTCAACACACCACTCTCAACCTTTCCTTCGTTCTAAGCCTTACTCTCGCTGCTTCTCAAAAGATATATGACTACTTTTTGACATTCTCTCAAGAGGTGGAACTCGTCTGGGCCTCGAGATGGACCTTGATGAAGTTTGTCTTTCTCTTGGACCGGTACCTCATCATACCAAATCTTATGATGCAGCTGTTTCGTGGGTTCAGATTCCTCGTGACCGTTCAATTCGCATTGACAGGGTCGCGTACAGTGCTAGGTATAGTCGGATGGAATTGGGACATCAACTGTGGCCACCTAGCAGCTGCCTTCGCTTGTGAGTAGATCCCCTTGCCTGTCTTCATCATCCGAACTGACTTCCACGTCAGATGTAACATTGATTGGCATATTTCTTTCCGAAAGTAGGTGGTTCTATCTTCAAGTGACTGGGCTGGTTTAACACCGATGCGTGTACTCAAGCAATCCTTTGTTTACGCCTCTGGGTCATGTGGGGAAACGATAGGAGGATTTTTGTTGGAGTGGTGTGTATGTTTATTGGGACAACGGCCTTTCAGTCATATTTCTGCGCTAAATTCTTCGAATCAAATGGTTGTGAGTTCCCAGTTTGTCTCAAACGTTGATCTGGAGATGCTGAGGAGCCACCAAAAGATAGTTTCTACACCCTTGATAAATTCGAGGGTTGCATCTTTCATGCACAGCTGGAGAACGGATACTTTACATGTCTGGTTAATTTGATTCTTGATCTTGGTAAGCCACCTTTTCCCAGTACACTTTATCAGTTAGTTGCTCAAGAGATTCCAGCCGTGCTCGTGTTGGCTCTGATCCCAACCATCCGAATGTGTGAGTCCCAGATAATTCTTTCTGAGTCAGCATCTGATTTTTCACACGAACATAGACATGTTGGAGCCGAGAGTTCTAGGGAGACGTAGCCTGATGCACCAAGTATACCGTGAAGGTAATCTCTTATTAATCATTCCTGCACCTCCCGTGTCTCACTTCATATTGTAGGTGTCCTATTCTATGTTTATCTCTGTTGTGAGTTCATTCAACGCAAAAGCATACACTCTTAAATCTCTTAATGTCCTTGCAAGTGTATTCAGCTCTATCCTTGGGAGTAATTATTGAATCTGTGAGTTGTTCCTCTGCTCAGCCTGAGTTTCCGATAAGCTGAAAGGTCCTAACAGGCAAACAATATATTCATGATATTACCGTGAGTGACAATTGTTCCAGAGTGTTTCACTAATTGATGTGGGGCCGTATTGGTGCCACTTATAGGCCATTCGCTGTCATTCGCATGATTCTGTCAACGAGGATGATACTCCATACCCGTCGACTGTATGCTGCTAAGTTGTCACCAACATCGGTCTCAGGATATTCGACTATGAGTATACTGGTATAAGTGTAATCCTGTCATCCTCATTCTGTTTCACCCGCCTCACCCAGGTGGCTGGGTGTAGGCCTTGGAGATATTCGGGGCACTGCATATGGATGTAGTTTATCTGAATATATCCTCTGTCGCATTGTGTCACTTCTCAGGCCTCAGGATGACATCAACATCATGCACACCTGCAAATTCCAGCTGCAATCCTTGGGAATGATTATGATGGCATGTCCCCAACTCAGTGCCACACCCTCATTGATGGTCAAGTCTTGGAGATGAGCCAGTACCTGTAATAATCACTCACACCTATTATTAATGTGATAACTCTTGGCTGGGGGTCAAGTTGAGCTGAGGGCTCATGCATCCTTGGTGAGAACATGCACTGGATGAGATATTTTTTCTACCTACTAGGCACATATCTGTGTCAAATGGTGCAATCACACTCATACATCAAATACATCCTCAAACATCTGAAACCATGCTAATGAATGTCAGGTCAGAAAGAACTTGAGCATCAAAGTGGATGTGCACCTCTGAGGATGTCAAGCTACCAACCAGATGTGACCTCGAAATCAAAGTTGTGCAGTTATACAAACCACTGATGCTGCCTGCCACAGAGGTAAGCTGCCCCCATTACACCAAGTGTATTGTTTCCCTTACACTTCACCATCCCTCAGGAGTGACATCAACACAATGCTTGCATGCAAATCTCTGCTCTGATGCAAATCTCAGCTACAGGCCAATAAATCTGCAGGAATGACTAGAATAGAACATTCTCAACTCAATACCACCCAGACTCTTGCTGTTAGAATGGTCCTAATCACCAGTCACCTATGCTTAAGCTAGAGGGCAGCTATCTTACTAGATGGTTCACAGAGGTGCTAGAATCTAGCAAGAAGGATAATGATAAGAAGGTGGTGAGGCAAGTGTCCAGCTAAGCACACTCTGAGGTTGAACTTCTATCAGTTGAGGATATGAACAATAGAGAGTTTACTACCACACTGATCATTAACTAACATCAATCACAGAGTTAAGAGGAGAGTTAACACTGAGATTTGAGAATATAGGAAGCTTGCACTTCCAGTACATAAGTGGCTATTTAAGCTCTACTAATGTCCTAAAGAGGTAACTATGATGAAGTAGTGCTGTGAGTCCAAGAGTCAATAGAAGTCATAACTATGGAGCAGAGAGAGATAAGAATAGAACTAACTATAGGAAATAGACTAAGTCCAAGAATAGGTACAGAGCAAGATGGGATACAAGGTGGACAGTCCATACAAGAGAAAAGAAACTATTTATAAAGTGTCTGATAGAAGACTACAAGTCCATAGCAGGGTAGAGGCATCCATTAGAGGAGTCAGAAGAATACAAGTCAGGAGACAAGGTGGAGCTGGGAACTATGAAGTTTCCAATGAGAGGTGAGTCAGAGGAATCTGACTCATGAATGACTAGCATGCTGTAGTGTGGCAGGGATGATGACAAGGATGACAAGTCAGCTGCAGTGATATAGGGAGGTGGATATAGTGGTGGATCATTGACAGGTTCTTCTGGGTTTGACTCATCAATGCTATAGAGAGGTGGAAGCTGGATTCATTGGGGAGGAATGGCCAGGGGCTCATTGGAGTTAGGATCAGTGTGATAGACTTCTACTTCTTGAAAGTAGAGTCTATGGGCAACTTCATACTTGATTATATGGGGAACAACTTCCAGCAGATACATCATGTAAGGGTAGAGAAACACAATTGGTTCTCTGGTGTAGGGGATCATCTTCCAACCATGGGCCCAGGCAGAGTCAAAGTTATTGTGGATGATTTGGACATACAGTCTGTCAGGGTTGAAGACATGAGTGAAGGGAGCATTCTCCCAGGCAATGCACAGTATTTTAGTCATCATCCAATCAGTGGAATAGAATAGTGGTCCTGGGATTGGCCAGTCTTCTGAGAATAGAGATGCATGCCCAGGGAGGTGACAGTTGGCAAAAGCTTTATTGTGATAGCAAGTTGAGTCTCCACTAGTAGTACCAGTGTCTTGAGTAGTGTGGCAGGAGATGTTTGGAAGTCCAAGCTTGTGGACTAATGCATGGTAAATAATGTTTCTTCTGTGGGTGCTGGGAGTGTTCATAACACATGATGACTTGAAGTTGTTGGTGATGGTTTGACTGTAAAGGCCATTGCTGTTGAATACATGAGTGAATGGGGCATTTTCCCAGGCAATGCATAAGATCTTGGTCATTATACAATCAGTGGAGTAGAATATAGGTCTTGGGGTTGGCCAGTCTTCAGAGAATAAGGAGGCATATCTGAGGAGTCATCTATTGGCAAAGGCAACATTGTGATATTGTGCAGTTTGGGTGACATTGGCTGAGTCTTCAGGGTAATTGGTATCTGTGACAATGTTGCAGGAGGTGTTGGGCAAGCTGAGCTCACAAAGGAAGGCATCAGTGAGGGTGTTGGAGAGGATTTGGTGGGAGTGGTCTATAACACCTCATTTGTATTCTTTCAGGTAATTGGATACAAGTGCTCACATGTATTTTGAGCAACTGAATAATTGTTATGACCTTTGTGGTTAACTCAGGTTGCAACTTAGGCAAAGACTTGAGGATGACAAAGGGAAGAGAACTAGTTGGTAAAGCATAAGGAATACAGGTGCTCTACCTAGGGTTTATATACTGTGAAGAGTTATACTAAGAATAGATGAAACAAGAGATGAGTCAGAGATGAGTCAGTGGGTGACTAAGGCAAAGTGTAGCAAGGGGCTGAGACATATGATGAGACAGTATGCTGAGTAAGTGTGATCTAAATATAGATGAGACCATAACATCACCCTCCTCCTAAGGTGTCATGACCACATGAAACTACCATAAGTGTCCATGTAAGTTACAACATACTGGAGAAGTGAAACATGCTAGGAAGTTCTGGGCTTCTTCAAAGGTTGGTGGGTCTTGTAGTCAATGAGTGATCTTGCAAGTGATGTCCCTCTTGTTGGGGCCAATGAAGAATTGGTTGGTGGTCTTTTTCCAGGCAATGAAGAATGGGGCATGATCAGGTCCTCCTCTGTACATGGAGATCATGGTGTCTCTATAGGTGGTGCCTGTGTTGCTGTGGTCCTCAATTAAGACCTGGAGTATTTTCTTCCAATATTCTTTGTCTTTCTCACTGTTTTTCTTCAATGTTGTGAATGGGACTGGAGGTTTACATTGTTTGACCATTGTGGGGCCCATACATTTGGGAGTAAGGAATTTGATGAGGTGCATGACTTTGTCTTTGATAGTAGGTGTTTCTTTATCTGATTTGATGTCTGTCAAAGGGGAGCAGTATGGTGTGGGTTGAGGAGTTGGACATTTGTGGGGGAAGGGGTCTTTCCCTTGGGTGGCTGCCATGAGGCAGGCTATGAAGTTCTCCTTTTCCTCATCATCAGTCAGGGGAAGCTTGGAGAGTTGCTCTGCCACCATGACTAGGATACTAGTGAAGTGCTCACTTGTGTCAGTTGTGAGGTAGTCATTGGTGTCATGGAGGATGATGTGGATGTGTTGGTTCATTTGGGTAGTTCTTCCCAAGCCTCTGGCTGACTTCTGCATTTGTGGGATGATTGCTTGAACTGCTTCAGTGAATAACTGGATGGCTTCCTTCACATTGTTGAAGACTCATTAGAGGTGGACAATGTCTTGTGTGAGTTGTATATGCTCTTCATGCTGTTTGACAGGGTCATGGTTGCTGAGTTGTTGTTCAATGTCAACAATGAGGGAGTCATTAGAAGGCAGGGTGGTTGGGATGAAGGTCTGGTTGCTCTTGTCTGTGTCTATGTCTGAGTCTGGTTGGTGTGTTGTATTGCTATAGATGTTGATTACCCCCCCTCTTTATAGGTTTTGCTCCAGGAAACCTCTGAAGATAATCTTGTAATACTTCTTGAGTGTTCACCAGTGCTGATTCAGCTATCCATGTGTCATGTTCATTACTGTACCCTTTCCAGTGCACAAGGTATTGCATTCCCTGGCCTTTCCTACAGTGTCCTCAGATTTCCTCTACCTCATACTCTTCTTCCCCATTAATGAGCTCTGGTTGTGGTGGTGGGTCAGCTTGCTGATTCATGAACCTCAGCAGTCAATATGGCATTAGTAATGCCTTGTTGAACACATTGTGGATTACCCATCTTTCTAGTAACTCAAATTGGTATGCTCCTAGTCCTACTTTCTTGAGTATCTTGAAGGGTCCATATCATTTGTAATCAAGTTTCTTTGTTGGCCTGTTCATCATTATGTTGGTTCCTTCAAGCCATACCTGGGTTCCTTCTTTGTAATCCCTTCCTGTTGTTCTCCTTTTGTCATAGTGCTTGTCATGGCTTGTCTCTTGCTTTCTAATAGCTTCTTGGCTTGGGCTCAGCATGCTGTGAGTTTCTTGAGGAGCTCTGTGATTGACAGTGTTGGTGACTTGACAGTGATGTTTCCCTTCCATGGATGTCTCCTGTAGTTTAGGAAGAATGGGGTTTCTCCTGTGCTACTGTGCACCTTGTTGTTGTACTGGAATTTGGCTGTCAATAGCCAGTCTGCCCAGCTATCTTGGGTGTAATTGACATATGCCTGCAGGAAGGTTTTGACTTCCTGGTTGATTCATTCTGTCTGCCCATCTGTCTGGGGGTAGTAGGCTGTTGACAGTCCCTGCTCAGTTCCTATTGCTTTGCACAGGGTCTTCATGAGTGCTGATGCAAATTGGGGTCCTCTGTCACTGATGATTTTTCATGGTATGCCATGGAGTTTCCAGATGTGGTCTCAATATATCCTTGCTAGTCCCATGGAGTCAAGGTTGGTGTTTGTTGTGATTAGTCAGACCATCTTGGTGAACCTGTCTATGACAACTAGAATTGCATCTGTGTAAGGGTGTACCCTTACATTTAATCTGAAAATCAAGTAACCCATACTTTAATCCATATTTTTATTATTATATTTTCCTTGTCTATTATTTGTCCATCACCCCATCAATTATTTGTACCTATCATGTATTTAGGGCACTCCAGTTGTTGGTGACAACTGACCTTTGCTTGTGCCATGTAGTCTCCTAATATATGGGTTTGAACTATTTGGCATGAGCATGAGGTCTCTCAACTGTAAAGCCAGAAGCTTTACATTTTTTTAGTTCACTGAGTGGACTAATGCACAAGCAAAATGCCCTACAACACTTAAACACCATGTACACATGGCAACCAAAAATGACAATGCCCAACAAACTTTGATGTGATAACATGTCAGATTCACCACCTAGTGGCAGTAGCTGCAGTGACAATAATGGAGGAAAGGGAAATTATCCCTTCTCCAGACTATTTAAACTAGAACCTGCCAACAATAGTTGACATAATGCAGAGACTCCAACTACAGGATCTAACACTGCAGCCAGAAACAACTCCCATACTCTGCCACCAATAGAAGAGAAGAGTGAGCAACTGTCATTGCTCAACAGGGCACCATCACCCAAATTCAACACTGCAATATCAAGTGAAATATATACACTCAAAGAAAGAATCTCCTTCATATTCAACATGAATTGTGTTGAAAGCTCTGTGAGAAGAGCAGAACTGTGATTCCATGCAGAAGAATATACCATCAAGCTGTTTAAAAGCTTGACAGATATACCAATAGACCCTATATTGGAGATGTATAAGAACCTCCTATGTAAAACAATTAAATGACTTGCTTCACTGTATAAGGCAGTGAAGCAACATAAAGGGGAATGACCTAAAACCCCCATGAATGAAATCTATCATGCTATGCCTACAGCTTGATCAAGGAAACAAATGGATGACACAGGTGACAAACACCTATACAACCCCTTATCTCAGACAGAATCTCTGTCTGATACATCCCCAATAATGACACAGGGCAACACCCTTGACAAGGGTAAAACACTGTTCAGAGGAACATCATCCCCTGCTGAACCAACCCCATCAGAGTCAAGTATTACAACATACTTGACCCAACAAGCCTTGGATGAGCTATTCACCCCCCAAAAGGCTGGCAAAAACAATAACAAATATTCTTGTCATCTGGAAAGTCAGATGCAGGTACTGACTGCCCTCAATAGAGTGATTCCCAACACCTCTATCACCCAACTGAAACCTATACAGAGTTCAGAAAAACAATCTGTTAAAATTGATCTCAATTTGAGTGGAATTGAGAAGGAAAAGAACCCTGACCCTGGGCCATCTAAATCCAGTATAGGATGAGCTGAATACTGGAGTGATCAAGTAGTACTCCAACAAATGCAGAATGAAGATCTTCAACTATATGGAAGGTCAAAGATTCCAGATCAAGGCATCCAATTCATAGGAACAACCCCTGTAGATGAGGAGGCCCTTAATGATAATGACATTAGGCAGGGAGCATTGCATCCACAATGACCATTGTCACAATCACCTGTAGCTCATGCAGCCACATTAAGGGGAGCAGCCTTAGCTACTTCCCCAGTACATCCCCCAATAGCATTTCAACCACTGAACAGTCATGGAAACCAGCAGGAGGAAAATCTCGACAAAGGGGAGGAACTTTACTTTTTTTTTTTTTAAATCAAGGGGGGAGGAACTTTACCAACCCCCTGAAAGACCAAGACAAGGATATTCCCTCATCAGAATGTACCACCAACCTTTGGGTCCCCAGGTGTTGCAAACACCATTTACAATTACATGCAACTAATGCATGATTGATTGAGTGCAACTATCTGAGAGTATCTCTCACAACCCTTTGAATTCCCAGAAGGGTATAGACCCAGAAATGGGAAACCCCCCACTGAGAAAAGCCTGGAGCCTTACAGTGGAAGTCTGAGGTTTAGTGACCTTGAAAACTTTGTATCTGCACTCTGCCTAGACCTTGCATTAAAAAGTCTAGGTGGAATGGATCATGCAAGGGACAGGCTGCACCTGTACACCTTACCTTACCACTTAGCTGGAGAGGCCAAACAAATGATCATTTGGCATGTTATAAATGTCAACTGAACCAAGTTCAATTGGACTTTTGAGGAAGTGATCCTTGCTCTGTACAATTGCTTTATGCTACCTACATCCATGCATGAAGCAAGAGAAGGACTCAAATGAGTCCATTATAACCCTTGCATTGGAGTGCAAGGATACTATGACTCCATCATGGATAATCCACAGTGCATGACTGTGCACCCTGATGATTACACCCTCATTGAGTTATTCCTGGAAGGAATACCTGAGGACATGAGGACAGACCTACTATTTCATTGAGGTCTGTCCCCTGAAGTGAACTTGCTAGATGAGTTCCTCACCTATGTGGTCTCATACAAAAGCCAATGGAAACAGATGTCATATTACTGTCAGGCTCCTTGTCTGAATAATAGGGGAGTAGAACCCCTGATGCATAATAATCATCTGGTACCAATTTGAGATCAATCCAGATCTCGAATGGCATTTGTACTAAAAAAGGTAGTGAATGGGCAAAAGCAAGTGCATATTCAAGAGTTACAGCAGCTCTTGAATGACTCTAAACATAAGACAGCTTGACTGGAATACAAGTCAAGCAACCACCAAGGCACAAGGTGCCCCAGTAAACCACTGGACCACAGCACCAATAAAAAGTGAGGGCTAGAACCTCACATCAAGAAAGGAGACCTAGTCTACCTTTCCACAAAGAACCTCACATTACCAAAGGATAGAGCCTAAAAGCTCTGTCTGAAGTTCATAGGACCCTACTAAGTCCTAGAATTGAAGCCAGAGACTTCCAATTACACATTGGAATTACCTCCAGTGTTAATATGCCAGAAAATTCACCCAGTATTCCACATGAGTCTCCTGAGGCCATATCATGCCTCAGACAACACCTTATTTCTGGAGCAAATGCAGCCCAAACCATATGACTTTGGGTTCAATGACAAACACAAATGGTTCATCAATGAAATCATTGGCCATCAGTTTAACAATGATGGCAAAATCAAATTTCAGGTTCAGTGGAGTCTGGGCAACACCACATGGGAACCCCTACAGTACTGTGAAGAACTTGCAGTGCTGGACAGGTACCTGGAACTGCAAGGAGTGTTGAAGGTCCAACAACTTTGACTCTAATCACAGTCTACTAGAAATGGTAAGCACAAATCAGGTCAAAGAGATTAACTTTGACCCTGAGAATCTTACAATACATTACCAATGGCAACTTGCAAAGGTCACCTTTTCTCTTTCTTCAACCACCACCATGGACCCCCAACATCTGCAACAACCACAACAACTACTGACCACACTGCCCCAGCAGAGCAGCACAAGCAGCTCTGCACCACCAATTTCATTCCAAGGACCCTTGATAGGCCCTGGGAGGGGGAGGGAGCTGATGGACACAACTTCAGACCCCATTCCAATATTCATGAATCAGCCCAAGCACCAACAAGGGCACCAGGACCCTCACTGTGCCTTACTGTTGACAATACCAACATTGACACCTCAGCAACTGCTACTTAAACAGTGGCCAAACCAACAATTTGGCCACCCACCATTCAACCCATACCTGCAGGGTTACCCAAACCCTGCATACTACCCTCCTCTGCCACTGATGTACCCTCATCCATCAGCTATGCCCTACCAATCATATCTTCACCCACCACCACCACTGCCAACTGTACCTCAGTTGGCTCATCACCACCACTACCCACCTGTGCTGAGTGAATACACTCAACAACTACTCCAACCAACACCCTCAACAACACCCAGATCATCAAGATCAAAAGGTAAACAACACACCTCAGAGCAAGATCTGCTCCAACAACAATACAAGGAACAAAACTCAGGCCTCATATCCTGACTACATGAGGCTGGTCTCAATGACCACCTCATTAATATGATTGACCTGTTTGATGAGTTGATCAACCAAATCCTCAATGAACTCATTGAGATTATACAAAACAAAAACACACACATTAGTGTCCTTGAAAGATGCCTCTGACACCTCAACAACACTCTCACTGCTGTACAGCAATCAAGAGAACATGAGCTTGAGGCTACAATCCATGCCTCAAAGAAGAGAGCCCTATCTGGCTCTCCAACACCTCCCAGTGGAGCCACTTCAGCTCTACTACAACACCAACAACCCATGTCGAGCTCATCAGCTTGACCAAAATCTTATGCCTCTGCTGCGAGCACCCTGATGACTTGCACAGCCTCCATGGCATCTTCTAGGGTGAGTACCAGAAGTGCTTGCTCAACATTGTCCACTTCTAAGGCAGGTATGCAGGCCAAGCTACCTCCTACCACCTCCAAGAAGGTGAGTGCTCCCAGCACTCACCCAAATACAACATCATCCAAGACTAGTGCATCTAACACTAGTCAAGAACCAGCAACTTCCAAGAAATCATCTAAATGAAGGCAACAAGACTCACCCATCAGGATGACTGATGAATTGGTCACCCTAGAACCAGATGTCACCCTCATCTATGATGATGTCCCAATGGACAACACCCCACTCCCACTGACAACCACTTCAGAACAGTCATTGTGTATTGAAGAACTACCATCAGGACCTGGTATTCCAGGTCCCACCTCTCCCACCTGTAACTATGGACCACTCACTATGGTCCATCTCCCCACCAAATTCAAAGATGCTCCTTGAGTTGTACCTGACTATCTCACACCCAAGGATGTGGTTCCCATGTCCTCCAGTGAGGAGGAATACACCACTGAAGACTTCAAGCCCAAGAAAGGCAAAAAGAAGGCACCCCAATCATCAACCTCCAGGTTGACATCTCAACCCATTATCCATGACCTACCAGGTTGTAACAGCATTATTCAACCCATGTGGGGACTATGGCAGTACAGCCAAGTCTGCAGTTGTGAACACAACAACAACATGCAGAACATGCTATTGCAGTGAGTTCATTACTCATGACAAACCAACACTGTGTTCACTGGAGCCACTGCCACCCTTGCTGCCATGACAGAATTCCAGGGCTGGGAGTTTGAAATCCCAACCAACCACCCAGTATACAAGGCAGCCTGATGTGGACTGCCTATGACTCCCTGAGAAGTAGAGAAGCTGATCAAGCTTCTCAATAATCATTATGCCAAAGCTGAGTATTGGGCTGAGGCACACCATCTCCTGACTGAGCTATACAAGATAGCTCAGCACATGGAGGAGGAGCACCACAATGACACAATGATCTTCCTGTTGCACCATAGTGGATTTCACCCAGACAATCACCCATCCAGGATAACCACAGAGGTGAAGGAAGAACACCAATTATCATAAGCATATGAATGAGCTCACATCTTGAACCCCAAAAACCAGACCCAGGGCATGGGCTTTACTCAGCCCACAGGAGCCAGCCTCTTCAACATTGACCATCTTGGTCAGTACCTCCTTACCCATAGCCACCTGGAGTCCAACAACCCTATCAATAGTATCCTGTTTGAGCATAGACAGCTTGTTCATCATTGCACTACCTTCAGGTACAGTTTGGCACATGTCTTCAGCCTGCCTGAATGTGGCCCTAATCACACTGGCCAGGTGAGATTCATCTGGCTATTCACAGTTCTTGTTGCATTGCCACAACTTTACCAAGAATATATTGAGCATTGGAATGCTTGACATCCAGACTGTCCTTTCATCCCACAACTGGGACTGATCTGCTATTTCCAATCACTTGACATTGACAACAGTCAAGCACCTAATATGAACCTTGACACCATTGCTGAGGTCCTTATTCACAATGGAGTTGACCCATCCTGGGTTGACCATGCTTATCTTTTTGGGATCTATTACCTGGATCAATCATACACTGGTGAACCTAGTCACCAGTCCATGTTCCACAACTGGGATAACAAATGCATTCATCACCTCAACTGATTCAGACCACCACCTGCCATCAGAGACTGGGACAGGTGGTTCTATTCCAATGAAAATGACCTTCTCCAGTCATATTTCTTTGAGCAATGCAAGTTCCTTCACTCAGGGAAGGAAATGCAGGATGACTCTGGCTGGTTGAAGGCCAGAGGCCCCACTCACTTCCACCTTCTAAGCAAGTGGGAGTACCCTCCACACATGCTCAGGACCCCAGCCACCTCTGTGGCTGCTGGACCCAGCAGATTGACTTCATCCATTGTGGCCAGGGAAACCCAGGTAGAGGATCACCCCTCTACCAAATCCCATCCAATGGAGGTTGATTGTCCCTCCACTAGTCAGCCTGAGGACAAGTCACCACTCACTGACACCTCCAATGATGACATTGTATCATCAAATAGTTCTACACCCAAGGCAGGGGGGAGTGCATTACCCCCTGCTTAATCCTTGCCATCATCAGGGGAGCAACCTAGTCACTCCACCATTTGATTATCTATGTCAAGTCTCATGACTTGAGTCAACTCATTCTTCCAGCTAGGCTTCACAGCCTAGCCCCTATCACAGTCAAGTTTCATGACTTGACCTAAACCCTATATGGCTGAGGGACATCATTCCATTGGCCTCATCTCCTGTAACATGGATCTGAGCAACCTAGTCATCTCAGCCATATACCCTATACCCAATGCTGAGTAGCCTAGCCATCTCGGCCCTATACCCTATACTAATCCACTATTTATTAATCCTCTCCTTATCCACATCTTAGACTGTGTGACAGTCTGGAGGGGGGGTATGTAAGGGTGTACCCTTACATTTAATCTGAAAATCAAGTAACCCATACTTTAATCCATATTTTTATTATTATATTTTCCTTGTCTATTATTTGTCCATCACCCCATCAATTATTTGTACCTATCATGTATTTAGGGCACTCCAGTTGTTGGTGACAACTGACCTTTGCTTGTACCATGTAGTCTCCCAATATATGGGTTTGAACTATTTGGTGTGAGCATGAGGTCTCTCAACTGTAAAGCCAGAAGCTTTACAATCTGCTCCATTTGATTCTGGGAGTGGTCTGATCATGTCAATGCTGATTTCATGCCATGGTTCTTCTGGAGTTTCAAGGGAGTGGAGTGGAGCTGCTTTCTTCTGTTGTATTGCCTTGTTCCTTTGACAGCTGTCACATCCCTGCATGTAGTTCTTGACATCAGCTTTCATTGCTGGCCAGTAGTATGTTTGCTTGATGAGCTCCATCATTCTGTGGGATCCTGGGTGTCTAGCATTGGGTGGATCATGGTACTGCTTCATGATTTTGCTTTGTAGATCTTTGTGGTTCAGCCCATAGATTTTGCTGTCTCAATATGTGATTCCCTCTCATTCCCATGTCCTTTTTGGTTCTTTCTTTAGCCATTTGTCAATTACTGTTTCTTTCTTTCCACCTGTGATGTCCTTCAATGTGTCCTTGTCTTCTTTAACTTCAAATAATCCTCTCCCTAGGATGATCTCTTCCACAATTGCTTCTTCTTGGTGCATTTGTTGTTGGAATAGTGCATCTTTGTAGATTATGACTTCCTTGTCTTCCTCTACTTTGTTGAAGTGCATGATTTGTGACAGGATATCCACCTTGGTATTTGTTTTCCCAGGTATGTGCTTCAGGGTGAAGTCATATTCTTGTAGTTTCAAGTGCCATTGCATTTGTCTCACATTGACTTGTCATGGGGATTGGAAGTATTCCAGGTTCTTGTGGTTGGTCCAGACTTTGAATGTCTCCCTTGCTTTGAGTAGGTATTGTCTCCATGTCTTTAGTGCTTCAACAATTGCAAGTAGTTCTCTGTCATATATCCTGTAGTTGTGTTCTTCTGGTGATAGGGATCTGGACAGGAATGCAATGGGGTGCCACTTTCCTCCTTGCTCCTGAGATAAGACCCCTCCAATGGTATACTTCAATGTATCAGCTTCTACTCTGAATTTTCCATCATCCTGGAGGAGTGCCAGTACTGGTTCTTCTGTTATGTGTTGCTTCAGTTCCTCAAATGCATTTTGCTGAGTTTCTCCCCATTCCCATGGTTGTCCTCCTTTCAACCTGTGTAGTGGGCCTGTGATGTCACTGAAGCCTTTGATAAATCATTAGTAGAAATTTGCAAAGCCTAGAAAGCTTTCAACATCCTTGTAGTTGGTGTAGGCCAGTTTTTGACTGCTGCAATCTTTTCTTCTTCTATTTTAACTTTCCCATCTCCTACTACCATTCCCAATATAGGCACCTCCTTCACATTGAACACATATTTGGACCATTTGAAGTATAGTTTGTATTTGTCTGCTATCTTGAGGAAATGTATTGTTCATTCTTTGAGTTCTTGCTGTGTCCTGCCTGGTGTGATGAAGTTGTCCATGTAGTTGACCAATACTCCTTCCTGCAAAAGTTCTCAGAAAACCATGTTCATCATCCTTTGGAATGTCCCTGGGGAGTTGCATAGCCCAAAAAACATGACAGTGGGTTCAAATAGCCCTTTGTTTGTTAGGAATGCTGCTTTCCATTCATCCCCTTTTTTGATGTGCATATTGTTGTATCTCCAAATGATGTCCAACTTGTTGAAATACTTGGCATCCTTCAGTTTGTCAATGATCTCCCCAATCAGTGGTAGTGGTGTTTTGTCTTTGATAGTGATGTTGTTGAGTTTCTGATAGTCTTGTACCAGTCATTTGGATCCATCTTTCTTCAGGATGAAGAAGCAGGGTGATGCATATGGGGATTTTGATGGTTGGATTTGTCCTGATGTGAGGTTTTCTTTAATGAATTTGTGGAGTTCTTCTTTCTCCTTGACCATCATAGGGTACACTTTGGCTGGTAGTTCCCATGGGCTTTCTTCTGTGAGATTGATTTCATGGTCCCATTCCATGTGATCCAGTAGCCTGTCAAAGTTCTGCTTGTTGAATAAGTGTGTGTAGCTCCTGATATATTCTGGTAGGTCTGTTTCTTTCATCTTGTCTGGTGTCTTCTCTTCTTGTGTGCCATTTCTTCTCAGTCTTGGTATGTCTTTTTTTTTTTTTTTTTTAAATCCAAGTTTATTGCAATAGACTAGCTACTACAAATGGGTGCACAATAGCAGTCCCAATACTGAAACTAGAGAAAAGCAGAGAGAAGAGGAAACAGAAAGAGAGAAAGAGAATGAACGAAGAGCAGAGAGCTAATGACAGTATATATAAGAGAGTAAGAGAGTAAGAAGCTAACTTATTCAGAGGAAAGAGAGTAATCAAGGGTAAGGGGAATCGAAGATGGATATGGATAGGGAGCTGGGGAGCTGGCTACAAGGCAAAAAAGGGGGAAAGAGAAGATCCTTCAATGAACATCCAGAACTCCATTGAGGGCAAGTCACTCTCTTCGGGTGAGGTGGTGGGTGGCAAACTCTTCTTGAGTGATTGGTCCTTGAATTTGGTCAGCGAAAGAAAAGGCTGCCAGATTTCACTCCAAAAAGTTGATGAGCCAGTAGAAACCATTACAGTTTCCAACTGGGTATTGGAAACGAGGGCAGCCTTGGGTAAGGATGTGCTCACATGTCTTGAGATCTTCACCACATGGGCAGGAAGTGATGTGGCACCCAGGGAAGAAGCACTGATGGAAGGCACCAATAGGCGCATGATTAGTGATACATCAGGTGAAGCGAGCACAAAGATTGGGATCTTTGCCCAGGGGGGATTTGAGCCAGGAACCACCATTTGTGTATTTGGGCTTGAGAGGTTGAGGGGGTTCAGCTGCATTGACAATGGGTAGCCATGAATGTCCACAGTAGTTGGGATCATTCATTAAGGTTTTCCAGTGTTTGAGACACTTGGATGTATAATGATTTCGAATGAAACCAAGGGATGTGCAGAAGGGCTGGCGTCAGTTGTTGGGGATATGCAGCGACTTGGCGAGGATGTGAGCCTGGTGGTGGACTGACCATTGGGCGGAGGAAGGGATAGACCAAAAGTGGACGTGATTGAGAGGGGAAGAGGAGAGCCATTGCCTGAGGATAGGAGTGATCGCTATAGAGTCTGGGTGAGTACTATGAGGATCGTAAGAAAAGAGTTTTTTAGCAGAAGAAATAGAGTCTGTGAAAACTACTATTGAAGAGATATTACAAGCTGAAGCAAGAGAAATGGAAGAAGAGAGGCCAATACGGAGAGTGTATGATTCAGCGTCAGAAGAAAGAACTTCCCCACAGGGGTGAACAGAAGAAGAAAGAATGTCTGTAGTTGAAGAATTGAAAACAAGAAAGGAAGAGGTGGCAGAGAGAGAACTATCTACTGGTACAGAAGTGTCTGTCACAACAACAAGAGAAACAGGAGATGAAAAGGAAAGGTCTCAAGCACAAGAGGCATTAGAAATGTGAATGGCCATTGCACCATCTTTCGATGGGTCAGGACATTTGATGAATTTGATTTGCATCTCAAACAAGTCCAGCAAGCACTGGCCAGGTTTGGCGTTGAGATGAAGGCATTGAAATCGGTCCAAAACCAGTTGGGCATCAGACACGAAATCAAGCACTGTGGATCTAGTTTTAATTGATCGTGCAACAAGAGGGTTGACATCTTGGGTAAGACACTTGAGAGGGTGGGAGGGGGGGAGAGTGTGGAAGCGGAGTGAGCATTGTTTTGCTAGTTTGAATAGGTGAAGTTGGATGGGGATGAGACCAGCAATAGCCTCAACCCCACCTGAGGGAGTGGTTCAGAACGTGCCCATGATCCATAAAGCAGCTTGACATTGCATGTGTTGAAGTGATTTGATGAGTCCCCAATATCTTGCATTGCGATTGAACCATAGCCGAAAGCCATAGGTTGCAATTGGGACTACACATGATCAATAAAGGAGTCTCTTGTTGAGGGGGGAGAGACTGCAGACCGAGTTGCCAAGCATGCGCATGCAGCAGACAGTGGATAACACCTTTGTGGAGTAAAAGTGGACATGTTCCTTGAAGGATAAGGAGTGGTCAAACCAGAACCCCAGGTAGTGGAGGTATGGTTTGGGGTGGATAATGAAGTCGTCTTCTATTCTGACTGGAGGGTTGGGTTCATGAGAAGGACGACTGGAGAAGTGGAAGGCTTCAGTTTTCTCCCTTTCGAGAGTGAAGCCCATGTTGGTGAGGTATTGTTCGCAGGCTCTGTAGACTTGTGCTAATATAGTACAGTTATTGTCAAAGGAAGGAGATTGTACAATAATGAGTCTGTCATCAAAAAAAGAGACTATTTTACAGTGAGGATCATTTGAGAACTTGTACATAAAAGGAGAGAGTGAGAGGGTAGTAAGGATAGGAGAAAGAGTGGAGCCTTGACCTACACCTATGGAAGCAGGAGACTTGGGAGAGAGTTCATTGTTCCAAGAATAAGTAGTATAGCGATCTTTTAGATAATGGGAGAAAAAGTCTACTAAGCGAGAATTGAAACCATGTCTCTTGAGTACAGAACAAAGGAGGGAATGGTTGGTGGAGGGAAAGAATTGAGCAACGTCAAAAGTGACAACACTTGTTTTGAGTTGTTTCTTCCACCCTGTGCGAACAAGGTGGGTGACATATACACCAGTGTCTTCAGTTGAGCACTGGATAATCCTGCCAAATTGGAGAGGATGGACCAGGTTGAGCTGGGCTGCCTCGAATTGCATTCATTTGGAGATCATCTTCTCAATGAGCTTTCCTAGCATGTTAAGGAGGACGATGGGCCTAAACATTTTGGGAGTCAAATAGTGAGGTTTATTTAGTTTGGGGATGATAACTGACATTGAGTTTTTGAAGTGTCTAGGCCATATAGAGAATTCCATGCATTTGGAAGTGAAGATGAGGAATTTGTTTTGAAGGACATCAGAGGACGTGAGAGTCTTGACGTGAGCCCATGAGAGGTGATCAGGTCCAGGGGTGGAAGAATTGGCACATGGTTTGAGGGTGTCAAAGAGTTCAGCATTAGAAAAAGGAGGCCAGGCGCACTCCAGTTGGGCATCAAGAGATTTGACTGTGGTCAAGTCAATTGAGTGGTTGTGGGCAGAGTTGTAGGAAGAGTTGAGAGCATGCCAGAGGTCTTCCAGCTCGTCACAGCTCTTACCATTGTAGGTGATGGATTGGCATGGGGGAAGGTTGTGTTTGCCAATCCACGACATTAAATCCCAAGGACGCTTGTCCTCCTGTGAGATGTCAATGATCTTTTGGTTGAAGAATGCTCTTTTGGCCTTGCGTGTACAGCAGCAGAATTTGGTCCAGTTGGACTTGGACTTGTGACATTTGAAAGCCTCAAGGGTGTTGGAGCATTCTCGGTTCCACCAAGGTTTGGATTTGGCACAGATCTTGACCTTGATGGCATTGTTTGACCACTCCTCATGGATGATAGAGGATAGATTTTTGGCAAATGTTTCAACATCTTCAGGGGATTGGAATGTCGAAGGGAGTTGTTGAAGGCATGTAGAAACAGAATAAAGGAAGGTGGCCTCTTCTTCTGAATCTTTGGGTATAGTGGTTTTCTCTATGATGGGCAAGATAGCTGAAGGAAGGGGGATTGTTGCGAATAGGGGGTGGTGGTCAGACTGGAGTTGCCAATCATCTCAGATGGTGTGTGTGGGACTATCTGAATTATTGTTCTCTATCATGAAGACGAGGTCAATGACAGAGGGGTGTTTGTTCCTATCAAATGGTGTATGGGTCAGCATTGGGTTGACAGGAGTGGAGATAGACAGTCCAATGGAGTTCATAACATCGACCAAGAGATTGGCTCTCGCAGAGTGATGAATAACATTTTCATCCCATTCAGGTGAATGGGAGTTGAAGTCGCCTCCCACACAAACAACGTGGTTGGGGAAGTTGTTGATACATGATTCTAAGTAAGTTAAAGACAAATTGTCAGATGGATTGAGATAACAGTTCAAGATATAAATCTTGTTAGGTAAAGACAGTGAAATAAGTTGGAAATCACGTGAAGAGATGATGTCTGGATGAAGAATAGGGTGAAGAGAAGAAAGCGATTTGCGAATATATGTAACTGTCCTAGAGTTTTTAGGGTCTGATATAAGGGGTATCCAATCTGGGTGACTAGGTGGACCATATTCAGGGACTCCTTCAGAGTCTTCAGTAGAAGGGACATTTTTGATATATCGGATAGGAGGTTCTTGTAGACAAAGAATAAGTATGTTATTGAAAATCAGTGTGGATAAAAGGGTTTGAACGACTTCAAAATTATGGTAGACATTAAAAAATAGAACTGGAATAGATGAAAGAGGGGCAATAGAAGTAGAGGTGTGGGGTTGTCTATTATGTCCTTTAGACATTTACAGCACCCAAGTTGAAATCACAGCGGTTTTTCTCTGCCTTAAGCTCCTGGAGCTTCTTAACAATCCATTTCCTATCAAACCAATGACAGAAGAAAGGGCATTTGTCACTGTTCACATGATGGTCTTTGGAATCACATGACAGGCAGTTAAAGGAGGTCACGTGGGGACACTCCTTGATGTTAGTGGGGGTGGGAGGGCAGGGATTTGGACCGGTCTTGCTGCGGCAGCAGAACCCATTGCGGCAGTGGTTTTCCATGTGGTGTGGGTCGCTGCAGATGGCACACCTTGGGTTACACACTTTGCATAAGTGGGTTGGGTGTCCCCATCTCCAACAGTGGTTGCAAAGGGGACTGGTGGTCCTCATTGTTGCTCCCCTAAATGTGCACACTCAACTCTCGAAGAGGAGTGTGTGGTTGATGAATTGTTTGGCCTGTGAGGCCATTTGTGAGTCCCACAGGTCGAAGAATAAGATGGCTGAGTCTGAGTGAGGTGAGACCCAGCTGAAGCATGGTTTGCCAATGAGGTAGTTGATAATGTCAGCATAGGGGGAGGAGTTGATGACTTCAGCAAAATCATCGGATGTGTGGGGTGTGCCATCCTCCCTGAAGTATGGGAGGTTGGTGAGTTTGACAAATGATTTCGACATCAGGAGAGCAGGGACGACAGTGCCCTGGATGTTGGGGGAGGCGAATGCAGACCAATTGGAGTCAGTGATGCCTTTTTTAATGATGAGGAGATCCTCATCTGAAGCAACTTGGTTTGTGTTCAGCCAGAGAGTTTTTTTGCTCATCTTGGCTGACTCGACTTTGAGGGTATGCCCTTTCCAGTAGAGGGCATTGTTGCAATTGCAGACCACCAAGTCGAGAGAGGTGATCATGATAGATTTGAAAATGTCATTCAAAGGGACAACGACATTCTTGTGTGAAGGGCCTTGAGTGGCCTTGGGTTTTTGAGAGGAGCGGGGAGGGGATGGTGTGGGGGAGGGAGAGGGAGATTTAATGTCTCTGGAGTTGCAGAGGAAGTTGATGACATCAACCAGTGACATCTGAGGGAATTGATTCTGTAGAGCTGCATACTTCATCAGCTCATCAGACTGAAGAGGGGACAAGGATGCCATTTTGGCATATGACACCTTCTGAGTAGAGGGAGATGGGGCAGACGACCTATAGTTGGTAGGATGGGTGCTGTTGTTGATGGGGGGTGGGGGGCCTGGGGGAGTGGGATGAGAGGGAAGGGAAGCCTTAGGAGGAGGGGGATGTGGAGGAGCGACGATAGGCTTATGCTGAGCTTGGGTGGCTATCGGTTTAGTAGGGCAAACAGGGCAGCACTTGCCAGCAGTTTGCCAAGGGTTGGAGCTGAGCTTGGCCCCAGAGGGATCCTTGATCTCCTCTGAGGTTGCCAGGGGACCTGAGGTCTCCCCTAGAGACGGACCATTGGTCTTGTCTTGTGGGATAGTGGTGGGGGGAGACATATCAACGTCTTTACTTAAGCCAGAACACTCACCTGGTTTATTTTGATTGGCAAGAGGGATGTGCGAGAGGGCAATTGCCCGTGTCATGTCCTTGTCAAATTGTGAGTCTGAGCCCTGGAGATTCTCAGAGGCATCAGAAGTAGGAATGGGGGAAGAGCCCTGGAGTATCCCAGAGGTGTCTTTGGGGGAAGGGGAGGACATGGCCAGTGCCTTTTCAGCCCAACAGTTTCAGCATTGCTGTGTGTTCATAGGGGTGGGGGTAGGAGAAGGGAGGGGAGGGGGGAACTGCATGGAAATAAATTCATGAAGACTTAGATGGTGGTCTTCATAAGGGACGGAGAGGTTGCACATTTGCTTGGAATGTGCAATGGTACGAAGGAGGTCAATGAGGTGCATAGTGCCCTCAAAGTCTCCAAATTTGGATATGTTGTCTGTTTGAGCCCATTGAGACAGGTATCGGACAATAAAGCCTAGGAGGGAGGATGCGAATTTCCGTCCCTCGAAGTCGTTGGTGTTCGTGACATCTATGTCACAGATGGCATCAAAAATGCAGTCATGGATTGATGACCAATCTGTTCCACAGGACATGGGCACTGCCTCATGGGGCTGCACATTAGAGGGGGGAGGAGAAATTGGGGTGAAGGTTGGGAGGGTGGGGAGGGGATCAGAAGGTTTGGATTTGTCCCATGTACCTGGTGTAGGAGGGACAAAGCCATGAGAGGTGGTGATTGATTGAGCCTTGGTGAGAATGTGATGGGATGAAGGAGTGATCTCAGGGGAGAATTGAAGGTCTTCCTCGCGAACCAGTGCAAGGGAGGGGTGGACAGAGTGGGGAGTGCTCAGGCCTTCAGAGTCAGAGCTTTCATTCTCAGCTGAGTGGTTTGAAGAGGCGGTGTCATCCTCATTGGTGACTTTGAGGCTTTTGCGAGCCTCATTTGAGAGAAGTTGGTCAGTTGAAATTGACCGTTTAGTTCTTAGGGAAGGGGTGGGTGAAGGGGGTTGGCATATGAAGTGGACATGGCCAATAGGTTCAGCAAAAGGTCCCTCAGAGGCTGCCTGAGGGAGGGTAGATGAAGGCACTAAACTAGTGCTGGAGTGGCAGCAGCAAAACATGTGAGAAGTGGCTTTATGCAGAACACTAGAGGTACCAGAAGGACCTTTAGAGTCTGCCATAGTTGATTAGAACTGAAAACTTTATTCCTTGTGCTATGAATAACCTGTCCACTGAGACATTGGTGATGGTTACTGAGAAAGGAAGGTGCAGTCTTGGTATGTCAATGGTCTTGTGCTTGATCTTGCATTCTGGTGGGCATCTTGTAAACCTGATTTGTCTGTTGATCCAGTTGACTTCAGGGTTGTGTTCTGCTAGCCAATCATGTCCCAAGAATATGTCTGCTGAGTTGATGTGTGATATGACTGCCACCAATTGTTCCTTGTGCCCATTAATGTCCATCTCTAGTTCTGTATATTCCATAATGTTTTGTCCTTTGTTATAAGTCCCATCTGCATTGTATACTTCAAATGGTTTGTCCAGTTTCTTTGTCAGTATCTCCTGTTCTTCAACTGCCTTCTTTGTGATGCAAGTGTGTGTACATCCAGAATTGATCAGTGTTGTGGGTCTCCATTGCTGGTTTTTGGGTGTCTGAACCTCTGGCTTCACAAAGAGTTCTCATGCTCCACTTCTTCTTTGAGGAATCATGTATGATTGTCTAGAAGAAGCTCTAGATACAATGGCTTGAGAGTTCACACTTACTCTGAGCCTTCAGAAAAACCCTGCTGCTCTGATCCTTCTACACCCTCTTGTTCTTCTTCCACACTCCTGATATGTGCCCTCTTAGGTGCTCTGCAGTCCCTGGAGATGTGCCCTTCTTTGCTGCAGTTGAAGCACCTTCTTCCTTTTGGTTTCTTGCAGTCTTGGGCAATGTGCCCTATGGTGTTGCAATTGAAGCATCAAGGTAGTGCTTTGTTGTTGGGCATCATTGTCTCCCTATCTCCATTGGCTGACCCATACCTCCATATGTGATGCCAGTTCCTGTGCATCTGGTTTGGGTCTCAATGGCTTCATATCCCAAGCCAATGTTCAGGATTGTCTCCTTCCGTTGCTTGTAGGTGTCAGGCATAGCCTCAATTGGGAATCCCAGTATTGTCTTGATAATGTCAGAGCATGTGTTCTTCTTGAGTAGGAATGTGGCATGCTTATCATCTGTCTTGGATCTCATCTTTAATATGTCAAACTTGATGAGGAAATCTGTCATGTGTTTGTTGTTCTGTTGGTACATCTTGATTTTCCATTTGGCATTGCTTTGTTGCCCTTTGTTCCTGAATGTTGCCTCTACTTCCTTCTGGAATGTATCCCATACAAGTGTGTCACTGCTGTTCTCCATCTGGTTGAGCTTCATACTTGCAAATTGCCCTGCTGTCCCACCTCTCATCCTTGAGAGTACTGCTATAGCCTTCCTGTCAGCCTCATCAATCTTGTTGAACTTCAAGAAAAATACCACTGACCTCCACCAGTTATCAAACTGGCTTCTATTTCCATTAAAAAATCCTAGGTTGGGAACCAATGATTTCCCTTCTGTCTGCTGAGTTGCTGCTGTTTCTTTGGCTATGTTGATGTCTTTGTTGTCTGCAGGTTCTTCTGATTCTTCTTCATCTGCTGATTCCTCTAGTTGTTCTTCATCTGCAGGTTCTGGTTGGCCTTCAAATTCTGACTTGGTGGTCTCTGCATTGTCAGTGTGTTCACTCTCTGTGATGTCTGAAAACTCTGCCACTGATGGCTC